>CM050163.1:525285016-525555016 GCA_027410445.1 Discoglossus pictus
ATCAAGAAAGACATTACTGTCCACCTTCAGAGTGAAAATGGAGTCCTTGGGCTGGTAAGATAATTAAATGTATGTACAACACTCCTGTAATATAAAGATCCAAAACATATGAAAATTTTAAAATGTACAAATGAAAAATATAAAAAGTATTCAGTTGCTTTTTTTTTTTTTTTTGCAATTACTGTGCCCAATGTTCCAATGTTTCTTAAATTTCTACAGTACATGTAATAAATATTTACCATTTCCCTGTTTATTATTAAGCTATATTAATATACTATGTTATTATGGTAAAGTTTTTTAGATGCATATTTCATGTGTGTTTTTGTTTTTCCAGGGCCCCTATCCACTTGAAGACGAGATAGATGCAGATCTTATAAATGCAGGTATTGATGTATAAAGGAGCTGATTAATACAAATGTAACCATAATTAAAGGAACACTATAGTTTTGGGAATTTCCACATACTGACATTAGCAGCTTCCATTAAAAAAATAAGTGTGTGTGTGTGGTTTCCAGTGATCTACTACGTTTTTGTATCTGCACAATTTTGAGGCATATATAACTGCCAATGCACTCATTAGCTGTAAAGGGAAGCTAATTTGTATACCACCTAATGATCAGAAGCTGCAAGAAGTCTGTTTACTAAAGACAATGTAAAACCTGCAATATAAGATGATTGCATTTAATTGCTTTGTTTATGTGCTGAAAGCATTGTACACATTTCTTTTTTTTGTCATTTCAAAGACCATATACAAAATTACCAGTTTGGTACTTTAAAATTATTTGTTGGGATTTTTTTTTCTCAAGTAAATCCTGAAAAATATAGCATTGTTTTTCTGGCTAATGTGAGTCTCAATGTAGTAATTTGTTACTCCTGAGTACTTGATAAGGTAGGGGGAGGTATTCTAATACCATGATAACATTGGGGTCATTTTTTTTTTTTGCCCACCACAGAGGCAGACAAGTAGATTTGATTCCAATCATCACAGCAAAGCTGTTATTTAGTATTTGAAAGCTGCTTATTTATGTAAATGTGTATCAACATAGTGAATTTCTAAGGAATTATCTACTTTAGCACAAGGTATACCCAGTATTTCATGCTCTATAAGAATAACTCAAAAAGCAAATTAATTTTAGGGTGACATAGTCCCTTTTAATGTTGTGTTGTTATATAACCCAATGAATCCTCATTAGTTGTATTAGTCGTTCAGTCGTTTCACTCTCCATGACCCTATGGATCACAACCTGGAAGCCATGGTCAGAACCAGATGGATGAGATAATGGTCATGGTCAGAACCAGATGGATGAGATAATCTGGTATTCCCATCTCTTGAAGAACTTGCCAAATTTTGTTATGATCCACATAGTGAAAGGCTTTAGTATAGTCTGTGAAGCGGGCTAAACGTTTTTTTTTGGAACTCTCTTGCTTTCTCTATTATCCAGTGGCAAATTGATCTCTTGTGTCTCTGCGAAACCCGGCTTGTACATTTGGTAGTTCTTGATCCATATATTGTTGGAGCAGAGCTTTCAGCATCTTAAGCATTACCTTGCTGGCATGTGAAATTAGTACAATTGTTCGACAATTGAAACTATCTTTGCAATATGGACTGACCTCTTTGTCTACTGGCCATTGTCGAGTTTTTCCAGATTTGTTGACCTAATGCAAGCAAGACTTTCACTGTATCATCTTGCAGTTTTAATAGTTTAGCTGGGATGGCATCTTCTGCAGTCTTGTCATCAGCAAGGCTTCCTAGCACCCATCTCCCTTCACTCTCCAAGATGTCTGGCTCCAGCTCATTGGACCAGCTACTGAGCTTATCAGTGCAGTTCCAATCCCTCCGGTGCAGATCCTTTGTGTATTGCTTCCACTTATTATTTACTAGCGACTTGCCCGTCAAAAAATGACGGCAAAAAGATTGTAAGGGCGTTAAATTTTGTTGGTGCTCATTGCGAGGTTGTTGGTTGTGTGCTATGAGCATTGTTTTTGCTAATGAAATAAATAATAAAATAATACATGAATATACTTTACCTATTTTGAAGTAATTTATGCAGGAAGCATTGTGCAGAAGAGCTGGCAATCTGTTTTGATGTTGCTGCAGCATAGAATCTGTGTTTTGAGTGCTGTGGAGCTGCTGTGTAAGTGTCAGTAATGTGTGTAGTGTTATAGTGTGCGTGCGCGAGCCAAATCAGTTGGGGTAGCTGTGTACTTCCGCATTGTGTAAGTTAGTGTTATAAAATGGTGCCTAATGAGTGGTACGCGTTTGTGGCTGATTTGGCGTCCTTGTTCTTGGATCTCGTCCGTCTTATTCGGAAAATCCTTAGGGTTTTGATGGTGTTTTGTGTCTTTAGAGTCCTGTAGCCTCGTTCTCGTTTTTTTTCGGCGGCCATTTTTTCTCTTGCTTAGGGGATTTTGGGGTGTCTAAACTCTTGTATTTCGGGTGAAATTGAGGTGTAACTTCAGTTTTCGAGCTCCTGGGTGCCCCCCCCCCCCCTTGCTGTGGGTAAGCTTTTTATGTATTTGTTGTGAGTATTTATTTTATTTTATTAACCCACATGCTCCCAACTATATATGTGATCTGATCTGCTTCTGATAAGTCCCTACTATTTTTGCCTTTTTTATCATGCACACTTTGGCATGAAAGGTGTACTTTAGATCCCCAGTTTCCTTGAAGAGCTATCTTAATGTTCCCATTCTGCTATCTTTTTCCATCTCTGTACCATGCTGAAATACTGCTTGTGATAAATACGTTAGTTAGTATTTTATGGACTTTCTGTGTCGCATTTACTACAACATTATTATATTCTTTTATTACATTTAAGGGACAAAGCTATATCCCCAAGACCCACTGTATTCTGCATCATTTTATATATTCTTTATAGAGACATTCTGTAGCTGTTTTTACCACTATCTGAAAATGTCAGCAATAGCCTTCTCCCCTACTTAAACCACACTCTCACCTGGCAATCCGATGTACCCATGTTGAATCGATTGACTTGGAGTGATATGCACAGCCTGTATGATCCCTTACTATGGGATTACCTTAAATTTGTTTCTTTTTCCTCAAGGTTTGTTTCTCTCTACCACAACTTTTTTTTTTTTTTTTCATTTCCATCTTTTTGGTCTAGCTAAGGATTCTCTATCCTTATTCATCCATATGTCTCTCTCACTCCCCCTCAAGCCGCTATTAAACCCCTACCCCTGCCTCTCAGCCTTCTCACCAACTCCTATTAGCCACTTTTGTCACAGTGTTCTCTCACTGCAGTTTTAAACCCCTACAAGTTTCCTGCTAACTGCACCTCCTTCTGCACCTTAGTACTGCAATCTCCCCCCCTTTGGTTCTCCGTGCCACCTTGCAGTGTTGTTCATGTCGCAGCAGGCCAGACATCAAATCCGGGAGTGCCCCCTAGTAGCGATTTCACTTTCTATACCACTTACAGCATCGCTTCTCGCCCCCAATTGCAATGCAGCTCTGCATATTTCTTCCTTCCACTTCTCTGGTCAAGGTAGGTGTCGGTGTTTGGGAGATTTACACTATGCTTTTTTGTTTCTGAGTTCTAGCTGCTCATTCTATTGGTCTCAGATGTGCATTCCTCTCCTATGTCTCATTTATGATCACATTAATCTAGATGTTCACTTCACTGACTATGTCTCATTCATGTTGCTATTTTTTTTTCAAACCGTATTTTAGCAGTGTATATCTCTTGGGTTTTCCATAATTTTTCAAGGCTTTCATGATACTATTTCTTGTTTTGCTACATCAGGGGAGTGTCTATGTTATGTTCATATTAAGCTCCTCACACCCCCTTATCTCTTGGGGTAGTATTCAGCTGCATTACCTTCCCATAGATCCCCAAGATTTTGGCGGTCTATTTTGAATCTTCCACATGCATTACCTTGTATGTATTGTCCATTTTCTGTGATCATTTTATCAATGTTGCTTGCAAGCCTTAAGAGAGTTCCAATCTCACTTTAATATAGGTTGGAGGATTGAGAAACTAAGCTATATATATATATATATATATATATATATATATATATATATATATATATATATATATATATATATATATATATATATATATATATATATATATATATATATATATATATATATATATATATATATATATATATATATATATATATATACATACTTTTATCAACTCCATAGTATACATTTTTAATTTTATTTTTATTTTGCTGTTCTGGGTTAAAGTTTATAAAATTTAAATGTCTTTATTTCTATCAACCACCATTTTTAATTTCCTCCCACGTAGGTAAAGTAATTTTTTTCCAATATAGGGCAATCAACCGTTTTGCCACTATCCAAATATAAACAATTATATTATTTTTTACTTCTTGAAATTCTTTCAGGGAAAAAACAAAATAATATGGTATCTGGTAACAATTTAAGATCTTGTTTTATAATTTTAGGTGTTTGATAAATACAGCTAGACCAATATGCTTGAATAAGCGGACAGGTCCACCACATATGCATCTGTGAACCTTTTTTTATCCTTTTAACATCTCCAGCATTCCCCTCAGTTTTTTGTGGGGCATTTATTGCCAGTTTTTCTGGGGTTATATACACCTCTGAATGATCTTAAATTGGACTTCTCTAAACATAGTACATTTAGTATATTTTCCAGTAATTTGAAAAGCTCTTTGCCATATCTTTTCGTCCCACTTCTTTTTGAAATTCTTATTCCCACTTAATTATTCTTTTTAGATTTTATATTTTCTGTTCGTGATATTATACTTTAAGGCAGCTTGTTGTTGTCTGATTTTTTGATGGACGTTTCAAAACACGTTAATTCTCTCCTTTCTTTTAGATTATATTCAGAGTTAGAAATCACTGTATGAAGCATATTGAAAACCAGCCACTTATCTTTTGGAATCTTATTTTATTTAGTTTTTGTTTTCAAATCTCCATTTGAATATATATCTCTTAGGGATTTTAATCCCCATTTTGTCCAATCCATACTTAAATAGGGTAGTAATTTACAACTAATCTTATGTATTGGTATAATGGGTGATAGAAATTGAATCCGGTTTAATCCTTTTTTTTTTTATTGAGTTTAAACCAAAGTTTAATGAAGGATCTTGGAACAAGTGGTAATTTTTTTTTTTTTTTTTCATATGATATTTTCCAAGTCTTTGTTGCAGGCTAAATCATTATTTTTTTTTATATTAAAAATATAGGAGTGTTGGTCTGTATTTGATTCTGCTCAGACCCCATCTTAGTCGCTTCTGTCCTTTTTTTGCACCTTTTTCAGAATTTCCACTAATTATTCCGACATCCTGCCCTTCTAGACATTCAGCCAAATTGCTGAATTTCAACATAACCTCATATCCTTCATCTATTACCACTTTAACACTTCACATTCATACAACCTATAGCAATCAAAAAAAAAAAAAAAATGCAGGTTCATTTAATATAAGCCAACCGCACACCAATCGTCTCCATCATTCTTCATTCACTATCCCCAAAGTTTTCCCATATATAATTTTACTTTCAGTTTTGTATTCCACGTCGCTAATCCTCTACCACCTCCAGTCACTGACTACTAGCACCATGGCCCGCAAGGCTATTCACAAGACCCACAGTCTCTCTAAGTCTCATATTGAGACCAAACTCCAATCTTATAATCCCTGGTGAACTGTATGTAATTTTCATCCTACTTTCAGGACCACCTACTTTAGTACCAAATCTAAGTCGCTAACCACCTCCAGACGTGCACCATTGGCCCCCAGGCTACCATCAAAGCCTCATAGTCGCTCAGGTTTCACATCGAGACAATCCATTTCACACATACAGTATATTCCCAGATTAATAATTCCGACCCCTCTTCAGGCACAATGCAATATCTGATATGGCTGGCCAAACACCATCAGACCTAGAGAGTGTCCGATTTACAAAGTCATAACCTCTCCATCGTGTCCTCCCTCCTTTGCTGGACATAACTTCCCCCATCGGATGCGGACAGTCCAAGAATTATACAAGCGCTCAGACAGAAGTTGTCTATTTATGGAACTTATGCTGTGCTCATTTATGCTTGTTTCTTCCAGTACTCTCAATCATAGCACTTCTCTCAATTCTTGCAATGTTTCCTGCTTCTGAGGTTTTCCAACATCTCTCCTGTTACTTCCCATGGTTACCTATACTGTGCAGTGTATTTTAGTGACACCACTGTGCTGCTAAGCTGCACATTATCTGTGTTTATGCCCCCTGTTTTGTGTGAACTCAGCATTCAGCTTTCTCTGTGTTTCCCAAATGTTCCTCTATCTTGATGCTTTCCCTGCATTACCATTATTGCTTGATCACTTCTGGTCTCACAATGTACGACTAGTATCAAGCAATCCATTCAAAACCCAAGTAGATTTAATATATACCAGCCTTACATCTCTGCATCAGTCCTACAAAAGCGACCTTCCTGGTCTACATCACAAATGTACCATTTTACAATATTATCGGGACTTTGATGGTTAGCGACTTGCAAGATGGGATCATTATCAGTCTCTCCCCATCGGCCACCAGGCTGCCATGAAAGCTTCATAGCTGCACAAATCTCACATAGAGACAATCTATTTCACACTTATATTGCCAGATTAATAATTGTGTCCCTCTCAGGATGCTATTAAAGATCTAACATGGTCGACCAAGCACTGTCAGATGCTGAGAATTTCGCTTCACAAGCCATATCCTACCCATCACTGCCCCCCCTGTATTATGCCACTTGTAATCTCCCTCAAGGTAGAGCATTTGTCAGCAATTTACTAACCAAATTCACTTGAAGTTCACTGTACCTTCAACCTTTCATCTTAGAAGTCCAAACCATCGCCAATGTTACCTTTGTAGGTCACGTTTCCCCTCACTGTAATAGAAGACTATTAATGTTACTAGACCTACTGCAGAATCTACGCTGTTCAAGGTCTACATCTTCTAAGATTGTTTCAAATTAATTTTACGATCTTGATATTATCACTAGAGGGTTATACACAGGGAGTAAAGTACTTTGGAGGGCTACCTATAGACTAGTCATGCAATACAGCTCATAATCACCAATAATCCCACTCATACTATCCTATCCAAACTAAGACTCAATTCCCTCAGGAGGGACATTGTGGATTTGGTTTTAGGTTTCACACTACATTTTCAATTCCAACTCTATCCGTACCTTCAGGTACCACACCCTTATGACCCTCTTTCCACAGCACTTTAGCTTGTTTCCTGTGGGATATTTCATCCTACTATCTACCTCGAGCACCAGATTAATTCCTCCATTTTTGGCAGCTCGAAATATGATATACTCTGTACTGGTCACAAGTACTATATGTATATTTGGGCTTATCCCTCATCACACGTTAACCCACCTTACAATATTTAATCATTTTAGTCTTCACTGCACACTGTGACATTTCAGCATTATAGAGACCTACCTGATAGGTCTACAATTCCATTTGATCACAGAATACATGACCGACATAACTACAGTTCCTTGCATAAATATTCACCCCCCCCTTGACTTTTTACCTATTTTGTTACATTACAGCCTTAAGTTCAATGTTTTGTTAAACTGAATGAGAAATGAGAAAAATATATACATAAAAATATTTTTTAGAAAAAGGTGGCTCTACAAAGTATTGACTTTAGGGGGGTGAATAGTTATGCACATTAAATTTTTCTGTTATTTTTTCCTATTTGTTGTTTCACAATAATAATAAATATAAAATAAAAAAACATTGTCAAAGTTGTGGGCATGTTCTGTAAACTAAATGATGCAAATCCTCAAACAATCCATGTTAATTCTAGGTTGTGAGGCAACAAAACACGAAAACTGCCATGGAGGGTGAATACTTTTGCAAGTCTCACTATTAAGTGTTTTTCATGTAGTTTTAGTGACCAGAACCCCATCATCTAAGCCACAACATCTACATATAGAGAAGCAACTTATTCAAAAGATTTGATACAAATAATTAAATAGAGTTCCAAATCTTCCTCCCCTATTACAACCTCTATAAGGTTAGCGTTCTCCGGGTTTCTTCACCCCAGAGATTTTTCTAAACCAACCAACCACAAAACCAACCTCCATTATAGCTTTAAAAAAAGCCGTCCTCTTATTAAATGACTACTAAATACATACCCATACTTCTTTTTTTTTTTTTTTTAACTACTCGTAAGCCCATCCTGGTATCCTATTATCCAACTCGTAATTATAGGTGTCCTGTTACATCACTTAGAACCCTTCAACTATCATTACCCACCGAACCTACTTACCACCTAGCCTATCTAGTCAGCTTTTGCCTGCTATAATATTCATACATTACATACGGCTTCTATACATCAGATTAGGACTTGACACCTTCTCGTACTCCAGTCACTCATTCCACTTAGAAGCCTCCACATCCGTATTGAGATTGTGTACTACTGGCAGATGGATATCCAACTGCTTTACATGATACATACCAAATCCATCTGCCGGAAATAGAGGCTTTCCATTAAATAACTTCATAACGCATAATTACAACATCATCCCTACATTCGATATTATTGGCCTCTAAACAGGCTAAGGGGTCAAGTAGCTAATGGTGTGCCAGAAGCTACTTGACCCCTTAGCCTAATACCATCCGCTTACAATGCCGAATTTAGAGTAGCTTTACACAACATAACTGCATAAGAAATAGTTATCCTGTCATTACTTAATTCAATATTATTGGCAAGCTAAGGGGTCAAGTAGTTTTTGCCACACCATCCGCTACTATCTTTAATATCACCTTCATTCAATTCTTATGAGAAGGTGAGGACCACAACTGTTTGTATATTCTTTACCAACCACAACTATGTTTATTTTACTGTCATTAGGTAAGGAGACTGTGACTATCCTTCCTGGAGCCTCATTCTTTTCCAGTGATGATTCATTTGCCATGATTAGAGGGTAAGTAACAGATTCACCGCTCCAATCTTCAAATGTTTATGTTTAAGTGGCTCTTTATTCGTATGAAAAAGATGATGTTTTAAGGGATTTTGCAGTTAAGAGCATTTTTGATCTACACTTGAAGGTCAAATGTTTGAAATGTGGTAATCCAAAGGGCTAATGCAAGAAGTATACAAATCTTTCAGGCATTTACAATGACATATTTTTAAACTTTTATCCTTGAGCATATTTTGTAACTTGAAAAACCTTTAATTAGGTTCACAAAAGTCCGGTCCAGCTACTGAAATAAAATCCAGCATGTATACATTTGTTGAAGCATTCAACCTCTTGATATTATTTTAGGGAGACTTTGCTCCGATGTTATCATGAAACTCTTCTCCTTGAAGAATGCTTCTAAAATACTTTTTCTAGATTTATGCCCCTGTAATTAGTGAGATAACTTGTCGTCTTAAACTCATTTCTACATTTTTGTTATTTAGGTGGCAGTGACAGATCATGGCGTTTTCATAGCACAGTGTGTCTAAGAGCACCAATTACCATATTGTGCCACACATAGGGAAAAAAAATTACCAATATATAGATTTTTATAGTTTAGAAAAATGGCTAGTGACATGAGTAGTTTCTTTTTAATGCTTTTGAAAGAGAACCAAGAATCCCAAACATGACATGTCTCCTTTTTTAAACATGAGATGTATTTTTATTTTCTAGCTCATGAATGTATAGGGGTTCCTATGTAATGACATGCTGTGGAGTCTTATTGCAACTGGAATAAAATCACTTTGTGTTCGTATTTTCAGTTTAGTATTGTATCTTTTTATACAGGGGTCATGTTGACCTAACAATGTTGGGAGCTATGCAAGTGTCCAAAACTGGAGATCTAGCAAATTGGATGATTCCCGTGAGTAGAGTTTACTTTGTGTACAATTATACAGCAGAGATGTTGTGCGTATGTTTGAGTGTGTGTGTGTGTGTGTGTGTGTGTGTGAAAATTGATTGATCATAGCCTTATTCAAAAATATCGCACTGAAGAAACGCGTTTGTTTGTTGCATGTGAAAAGGATATTTTATAATGTATCATTGCATGTTGTTTTTTCTTTTTTATAAGATGCTCTCAAAGCAAAAATAAAAACTGATTCAAGGGGCTTGTCTCTGTGATCAGTAATATAGATGTACAAGTCATATCAGTCTACAAATGAAATATACAGCAGTATGTGTGCCCTGTGCATTTCCTGTTGGTTTCAATGAAGTTTAAGCTGATTTTTTTTTATTTATTTTTTATTATTTTTTATGCAAAACACAAGACTGGTGATGTTTTTTAAGCATGCTGCTGTTTTAAATTCATGAAGAAAAATAATTGTGTTCTATGTGCCTTTTTTAAGGCTGTTGTTTTTGCCTTTGTATGTAAAATGGTTAGGTTTATTTTTGGTTGAGTGTGGATCATGTTGGACGCAAGTTATTATCAGAAAACAGATTTACACCCTTTAATTATAAATGTTCTATCCTAAAGGAACTATTGTTACAACTTGATAAATGTATCTTGGTCAATAAAAAAAAATCCAGGTAATCTATTTTATTCTTCAAAACATATTTATTGTTCTTACTATACTTTTGGAGCATATGTGTTTGCAAATTGTTTACGGTAACAATGCAAAAATATAAATAAATGTAAATGCATTTGGCATGAAACATATTGATAGACCATTTGTTTTAAACACCTAAACATCAAGCTCCATTATTGTTCACATCTACTGAAGTCCATCCTCTCTCTGTAAATCTCCTTATTCAGGACCATTAAACTACCACTGATGAATGACATTAAATAATGTCTGTCTGTGTGGGTCTCTGTCTGTCTGTCTGTGTGTGGGTCTCTGTCTGCCTGTCTGTGTGGGTCTCTGTCTGCCTGTCTGTGTGGGTCTCTGTCTGCCTGTCTGTGTGGGTCTCTGTCTGCCTGTCTGTGTGGGTCTCTGTCTGCCTGTCTGTGTGGGTCTCTGTCTGCCTGTCTGTGTGGGTCTCTGTCTGCCTGTCTGTGTGGGTCTCTGTCTGCCTGTCTGTGTGGGTCTCTGTCTGCCTGTCTGTGTGGGTCTCTGTCTGCCTGTCTGTGTGGGTCTCTGTCTGCCTGTCTGTGTGGGTCTCTGTGTAAAATGTTGTTGCACAGTTTTAAAATAAATGATTACAACCTTTTAATTAGTGTGTAATGTAATTTTAGCTTTCATAAGAACAGACATTTTTTTCTGTTAGGAGGGGAGATAACAGATTCACATACTAAGCTACAGTGTTTTTTTAATTAGAGGGCTGATAAAGTAGTCTTAAAGGTATATGAAAGTGAGCTGGGTTATTAATGCATCTGATAGAAGATAATTTATAGTGTCTGTTTAACTGTTTACTTTTGAATTTTTTCATGCAAACTATTTTTCAGTTAAGCTGTTAACCAGAAGTTTTCTGAATTTCTTGCTTTTGCAAAGAGTTTCCTCTCAATGCTGACATCCCCTGAAATTCCCTGGGATAATTAGCATAACTTATACAATGTTTCTTTTTTGCCTGGGGATTGTGCAGACATGCTCAGTTAGCACCTGTTGTCTGCCCTACTGTGGGAAGTCGCTTGATTTTGGACACTTCTTTTCTTTCCTTTAGCCAATCAGCATGCGCATGTGCTTCATATTGGATATCTCATTAATAATGAGATATGCAATATGCGAACCTCAGTTGCGGGGGGTGTCTACATCACTCCCAGCTCTTTTTTTCTTTTCTTCCAAAAAAGCTTGCATTTTTTCATGCAAACATAATCATCGAGAGAAAGACTTGGAGAGAATGTGGTTCTATACCTATCATCTATGTTTGAAATACCAAGACTTCAAGCTCCACTCTATTGCCAGTTGTAATTATGTTTATTTGTGGGTGTTCTTTTCTTCTGTCTGAATCACTTGAGATGTTTTGATTTCTAGCATAAGTTTAATTGTTTTTATTTTTTTTAGCTCTAGGACTAAGCAGATAATTTGAACAAAATACTGGCTTCGAAAATAAATGTAGAAGCTTTGTGCCGTGTCTGTTGTGTGGGAATAGAAAATAACTGATAGCTGTGTGACTCAGATTTTTTTTCTTCAAAAAAGGGTCACAATGTCTTTTAATTGGTTGGAGCCAGATATCTGAGAAAAGACCATTACACAGTTGTGTTGGCTGCAGTTTAATGTGTTATTACTTTCAGGCATTAAGGTGCCTGGTCTGAGTCATATGGGAGATATCTATGACACCTTCAGAGAAGGTCATGTATTTGGCAGTGGAAATGTAGCCTTTGTTCTTCTGCTGAAACTCTGATCATGGAAGGGTCAGAGTTGAGTTTTATTGCAGAATATGATGAATACAGTAAAAATCTCTTATTAATTGTTAAACTTTTTATAGTGCAGTTGATATTTTTGTTTTAATGGCTGAGTAGGATTGGACTGCAAACCTTCAAGGGTATTATAACCTATTTTGCCTTGAAGAATGAGTTATAATAACCTTGAAAGCTTGCAATCCAGTAATACTCAGACAATAAAAGGTTTTCTCTTGTTCTACGATATCGACACCTTATCTTGGAAATCTGTACATAAAATATTCATCCCAAATACAGGTAATATCATTGGCATATAATGTCCGTGAATAATTTCGGTTATAAGTTAGTGTTGTTTAATGGGCAACTTCATTTTTGGGAAAAGAACTTCCCACTGTTGATGTTATGAGCATAAAAGTATTTTTTTAGAGAAAGATTTAGGGCCATATTCAGTTGAGCTTTTGGGTGATCCGGGAGCCCGTAAGTGAGGTTGATTTGCTATTCAATTGGCGTCTTTTTTGTGGGCTGCAAACAGGTTACAAGTTTCGGCCTTGAAAATATTTCGATGGTTAATCTCTTACTTACAGCCTTCGGAAGCCTTTGATCTGACACTTTCGCAAGGCTAAAATCGCAAATCGCTATTCAATTGCTCAATTTTTCAAACCTGCAAATGGTTTCACATCCGTAAATGGCAAAAGGAGAAAATCCTACAAGTGCTAGAGAGGACCCGCAAGGGGGTTAAACACCTATTTGTAGCACTGTAAATGAAAATAAAAAAATTATACTGCACTGTAAATAACGGGGAAAGCGATGACATAACAGTCTCAAGCCCGCAAATCGTCAGGAATTTTAATTTTTTAGGTTTCATTTCGGGGTTAAATCTATCTGGGGTATCAATGAGTTAATACACATCAGGCCACCCATATGGACTAGAACAGTATTGGCATTCATTTTTTTATAATTCTGTGTTTTGCAAGTCCGATCGCATATCTGACCCCCGAACCTAATTGATTTGACATGTAACCTCCATGTTTTACTGCTGTAATAATGATAGTCTCATTTTCTATTTGCTGATTCAAAATGGGAGGTTACAGGCTTGGTTAATTGATCATTTTTCAGCGAACGGGAGCACGCAATACACCTGCAGATATATGGCCTACATCGATCGAGTTGCGGGCTTGAAATTGAATATGGCCCTTAGTTTTTGTTTGCTTAGAACAAGGTCAACTTGAGTTCTTCCTGGCAATTTTTATCTACTGAACAGTGGTTAAAGTTGTGGGGGATGAAAGAGAGGGTTGGGGTATCTGTTAAATTATGCCTTTTGGTCATTGATATCTAATCCCCCTTCTTTGTGCATGTTCAGAAGCCGACAGAATCAACCATGACTGCAAGTCTTCACCAAAATATCATGGGTGCTCTCCAACAAGCAGAAAGGGCATCACAATAATTGTTTTTAAAATAATGAAATACTAATATATTGTGTGACCTTTTTATAATTGTCAAAAAAGCTAATTTCTTTGCGCTAGGAAATACAGTTTTAACTGATTAGGAGGGAAAAGCCTCTAGAACAGCCAATAGTATGAAGTGATAAGGATACATTTCTGCTTACATGTTGCTGTATTGTACTTGTTTTGCTATCATTAATTCCATTGCCCTTCATGATTACTAACCAGGGATTACACAAACAGATGGTACAACGCAGAGTTGCTCTCTACATCTCATATGTGTTAACCATGTAGAACCTCAAATAATCATATATTCATGAAACGCTGCACTGAATTATCTGCACAGTTGTATATCGCAGATGAAAGGACAACTGAACTATGGAAAAATAATACACTGAATCGCATTTTATTGACTATATATGAAACCTTTTTTGGCATACTTGCTTTATTTTGCCTCTTATATTGCTTAGTATAGGGTCAGTCATTTCGTCCCTCATATTATCCTGCATTGATATCCTCCTCCATATTGTGTATCTGGGAAGAGTCCACCTGCAACATAATAGGGGGAGCCACTATAGCTACTGTTTCTTTATTAAAGGTAAACCTAAGTTTCCCTGTTTTTTTTTTTTTTAATCTAACACATGCTGTTTATACCAGACACACACATTACATGGAGTCATTGTATACACATACATATGTATTTTATTTAAAAATTAAACATGTTTTCTACACCCCCAGAGCTGCTTACATAAGCACCTGATACCTACCAATAGAAACAATGCATTTGATTACAGATTTTAACCCTTTGCATTGTGCTCCTGGTTTAAAGGTTAGTAGAAAACTACAGAGCAATGACTGTGCTCCTCCTTGCTTCATTGTGCAGGGGACTATAAATCCAATGATTCCTTCCTGCACAAACTGCTATCACAGATTGTTAAAATGTATTAGCTGTCAATGATCGTCCAAAACAAATCTATGAATTTTATGCTAATTTTAGCAGGGATTTCCAGGGGTGTTAACTCAAATCAACTGCTTGCAAACTCAAGAGATTTAGTAAACGTTGCAGTATTCTTTTTTTTTATGCAAAAGAAAATTCTTACATAGAGGAGTATCTGCAATCATGTGCATTCATAATCCATGAAACTTAAATATGTCTTTAAGCAACTCATGTTCAATACATATCATGGTTTAGCGATTAAAACAAATTCTACTAAATATCAGATACATACAACTGTACCTGTGCATATTCTATACAATTTGCTATATTTGTTGGAATTATTTAAGTAGAATTATTTTATTGGTGCAAGATTTTTTTTGTGTGTTGTACATTATTTGTGTGATTTCCGGATAGTGGACACTGTGTGACTCCACCATTCCCAACAATTACCTCATCTTTGCATACTCTAGTCTATGTGTGTGTGCACAACTCTGTGACTTCATGGGCCATAACACTCCATGCTTGGTTTTCATAGCATATATACTGGATTGGGTTGCCAGTTCCTTCTTCCAGTGCACCACGTCATACATCTCCTGGGTGGTTTCCGATCCAGGTACTGGCCAGGCTCAACCCTGCATGGCTTCAGGGTGGTGTGAGCTCTTGGTTCCCTAACTGGAATCGAACCCAGGTTGAGTTGAAGCACTGAATCCTAACCACTAGACCACCAGGGAACCCATACTCTATTGTAAGCACCAGCTGAAATATATGGAGTAGGATGTGCTGCAGTAAGCAAGCAAAAATAGTTCATATATTTTGCTAAGAATGTATAAAAAAGTATAGAAGTGATTCATTTTGATTCTATCTAAAAATCAATCCAACCTTCCGTGGTCCTTTTTTAAGGAACTAGCTGGCAACCTTTCAGCTAACAACTATTTTGGTTTTCTCTAACCACGAACCTAAGACGTTGACATAAAATTGTGAACGTGGAGCGCCTTTGAGATCCAGAACATTTTGAACAGGGTGATACTAAGCACAAGACGTTTATTTTATTCTCATTTTGCACTGATTTGAATGCAGTATATTTTAATTGTTTTTTTTTTTTTTTTTTTTTTTTTATAAATGTTTATTTTTCATTATTGCAAAAAACAGCTTTAAACATATTACAAAGACATAATCAAATGATTTTACAACAACAATTTATAAGTTATACTCTCTGCCATTCATACTCTATCATTCACCGTTCATTCCTACTGACATTTAAATGTTGATATTTGTATCTTGTTTTTGGTCCCAAATTTTCCATTTTAGTGTGTCACTATTAATAAAACCTTTTTTTTCATAATCTCTCTCTAGTTCTCGTATATATTCTATTTTCCACACGATATCAAAGAAGTTTGGAGCAGTTTTGTCTTTCCAGTTGGAAATTAAGATATTTTTTGCTACTGAAAAAGTCAAGATCGCAAAGGCTTTTTCCTCTAACGTGAAATCGTACGGAAAGTTATGCAGCAAGCTGCATTCTCCCTTAAACGGGTATTGCTTTCCCACAATCTTAAACAAAAATGTATAGCAGTTTTTCCAAAATGGCTCTAATCTTGGGCATTCCCACAGAATATGCAGCAAATGGGCGGTATTGCCACAATCCCTCCAACACATTTTTTCCGTGGGATTATGGGAGATTTGAGCGATTTTAACGGGAGTAAAATACCAGTGATTAATTATTTTAAAAAATGTTTCTCTATATGTTGATTGTTTGATGAATCTATTTGTTAATTTTAAAGATGCTTCCCAGTCTTTAACCTCTAAAACAATTTTTAGGTTCTGCTCCCATTGCTCCATACCTTTGGTTTTAGCTTTTTCTCCACATGATCTTGTTATGTTAAAGCATTTACTTATTAAATGTTTATTTCCTGATCTCAGGAGAATTTTTTCTATCTCTTTTGACTCTTTGCTGTTTTGTAGGGTAATGTTAAATTGGCTACAACTGGATTTATATGCTTCGTAGATTAACCATTCTTCTGATGCAATCTTAAATTTTTTTCTAATTTGGTCAAAAGATGCCATAGATCCTTGGATTAAAGTGTCTCTAATTCGTATCAGGCCTTTTTTTCCCCACTCGTTTAAAGTGCCTTCCAAATTTCTATGTAACAGTGCTTTTAGTGGGGTCATTAAACTGCCCTCTGATATTAAACCGTTTTTCTTATTAATTTGTTTCCAATTTTTTAAAATTTCTTTTACCACCCCTGATCCTGTCATAATATCCTTGTGGGGAAATTTCCCTCTATAAAACAAGGCTGATAAGTGCCGTTCTGGAATTAATGCTTGTTCGATATGCCACCATGGGAGAAAAGCAGCTGTTTCTAGCCATTTTAACGCATGAACTATGCTATTGGCTTCTTGGTAAGGCAATAATAACGGGTAAGAAATTCCTCCTTTTACGAAGGTTCTTCCCATGGTTATTTTTTTTATTCTTTTATGTTTGGATTGATGTATATAGTAATCAATCATTCCTTGGAGTTTCTTTAACCATATTTTAGGGATTTTGAACGGAATACATCTCAAAAGGTAATTAACTCTTGGAAGAATCATCATTTTTATAACTGCAATTCTACCTGAGAATGAAAATCTATTTTTTCTCCATTTTTCCATAATCATCTGACATTTCACATATAAGTCTCTGTAATTCTTATCCACCATTTTTTGAGTTTTGCTCATAAACACTATTCCTAGATGTTTGAGAGAATTAGAATTCCAGTTAAATGGGTATAAAGACTTCAAGTTGGATAGTAGTTTTTTTGAAAAATTGAAGTATAAAGTTTCTGATTTTTTGTAATTCATTTTATAGTACGAAATTTTACTGTATATTTGGATTATTTTTGATAAATGATAAAGAGATTTTTCTGGGTAAGTGAGTGATAAAATAACATCATCTGCATAAAGGCTAGTTTTGTACTCCCTCTCCTCTACCCTAATCCCAGAAATATTGGGGCATGCTCTAATAGCTTCAGCCAAGGGTTCTATCATTAAAGCAAATAGGGAGGGAGAGAGAGGGCAACCCTGTCTAGTACCGTTTGATATTTCGATTGAGTCTGTACTACTTCCCAACCCTGCTATTTGTGCCGATGGGGAACTATATAGTGCCCCAATTGCTTTGGACCCAAATTCTCCGAACCCGAATTTAGTTAATGTTATTCTCATGTACTCCCATCCTACTCTGTCAAATGCTTTCTCTGCGTCTAATGACAGAAATAGGGTGGGAGTACCTCGGGAATTCGTTATTTCCCCTAAGTTCATGATTTTTCTGATATTGTCCGAGCCTTGTCTTCCTGCTATAAAACCCATTTGATCTGTTGTTATTAGTTTTCCTATCACCTGTTGAATTCTAAGGGCCAGTATTTTTGCATATATTTTAATGTCTGCATTTAATAGCGAAATTGGCCTATAGTTGGAGCAATATTGTGGGTCCAGATTGGGTTTAGGAATCATGATCAGTATCACTTTTAACATTTCTTTTGGAATACATCCTGTATTCTTAATTTCATTAAAGGAGTTAGTCAAATAAGGGCTCAGTAATTGACCAAAGGTTTTATAAAAACTATTAGTGTATCCGTCTGGTCCTGGGGTAGTATAGGGTTTAAGAAGATTTATTACATGAAGAACTTCCTGTGTGTTAATTGGGTCATTTAATTTTAATCGCTCCACTTCTGATAATTTTGGTAATTGAATGCTATCCAAAAAATTTTGTATATCTTCTGTAATTGGTTTGCATAGATTAGTATCTTTTTCTAAGTTATATAGATCCTGATAATATTTAAAAAAGGCCTGACTGATTTTTTTAGGGGAGGAGATATCCTTACCTTTCTCTTTCAACATTGCTATTCTTTTTGTTTCCCTTCTTTTTTTAACTTGAGTAGCAAGTAATTTACTGTTTTTATTGTTTTGATGATAGTGTGTCTGTTGAAAGCGCCACAGTGCTTTATCTGATATTTGCTGATTAATTTTATTAATTTTATTTTTAATTAATTTAATCTCTATTTTCACCTGAGGTTGTGCATCCAGCAAAAATTTAGATTCCAATTTATTCAGTTCTATATGTAATTTTTTTAGTGGAGTGCCTCTTTGTTTTATCCATTGTGATTTCAGTTTGATCATCAAACCTCTAGTGAATGCTTTTTGTGTATTCCATAACGTGCAATTTGATGGGACAGTGTGTTTATTAAGGTCAAAAAATTGTGAGATTTCTTTTTTTAAAAGTTCTGTGTTATTTCCGACTTTTAACAAAAAATCGTCCATTTTCCATTGTGGTCGATCTGATTTAAGGTTGTGAATTTCAACTATTGCTATAATGTAAGCGTGATCTGATGTGACAATATTACTTATTTCTGTGTGAGAGACTTTCTCTATTATTTGAGAATTTGCTAAAATTAAATCAATACGTGAGTAAGTATTATGTGGAGTTGAATAAAAGGAAAATTCTTTTTGATTTGGATGTTGCACTCGCCATGTGTCAAATAAGTTATAATTAATAATCCATTCAGTGAATATTTGTGCTAATTTACCAACTTTTTTGAGATTTTTAGCTTCCAATTTTTTAGACCTATCTAAAGTGGGGTTAGGGATCATATTAAAGTCCCCAGCAATAATAAGCGGGCCTTGTGCGTATTTCTTAATTAAGGTGCCTATTTGATGTAAAAATTTGCCCTGTGATTCATTGGGTGCATAAATATTTATCAATGTTATTTTCTGTTTGTTAATTTGGCCGTTCCACAAGATGTACCGACCTTCCGGGTCTGCGATGGACAACGTTTCCACAATATCTAAGTCGTTAGAAAAAAACATTGATACTCCTCTTTTTTTTTTCCCGCACACTGAGTGCAGTGAGAAGTCGAAACGTCCTGCTACTGCGCCCCAACTGTTAGTTTGCTTCCAGTGTGTTTCCTGGAAAAATATTAAATCTGCCTTTTCTTTATTACATTGTCTGAATATTGTTTTTCTTTTGCTAGGGGAATTTAACCCTCTAACATTCCAACTTAAAACCTTTATACCCATATCTCTATGAACCACACCTTTGAGTGAACTGATACCATTTGTCTATCATCTTTTTGTTTTTGGGACCATGAGTTACTTTTTTAACATTCATACTTACATTCTTGCATACATTCATTCTATTAGAACAGAGGGTGCTGTAGTACAGCCGTTCACCATTCCTGTTCTGCAGGGATTCAGCCATTATTTAGAAATGGATAGCGGTCTAATGTGGAGATGGCTATATGTATTAGCTTCCTTTAGTTCTTAACTGCACTGTATATATCTTCTATATTTGTCTCTGTTATTCTGGATTAGAGAATAAGAAAGACAAAGCTGGGGGATGGGAAAGGGCGAGGAGAAGTGGGTGTATACTGTTGTGGTCTTTATATATTATTCTTATGCCCCTCACATTAGAATTCATTACTATTCCAGTTCTAACCGGCTGTTTACAATTTGTACTATTCTCAGTATTTCCAGCCTTTGTCCTCATACTCTGCCTAATGCAACCCCCTCCTCTCCTCCTCCTTTCTCCTCCTCCAGCTACCCGAGGTCAAAAGCCCCAGACCCTGCCACACTATGTTCTTATTACTTGTCCTAGGTTTTTATAATGTTCTTATAGCTTTCTGATCTTTTCTCAAAGGACTCTCTTAGATGTTATGCAGCCTTAAACACCTATCTTAATAACCCTTTATATCTCTTAGACCATGTTAATTTAATTTATTTCTTCTTCTGCCATTCTGTTGTTGATAATTGCAGGTTCAACGTGGGCTCCTTGGTTCCATCTTTTTTTAGTTTTAAGTTCTTTATGAATTTTTCTCCTTCTTCTAAGGAATTGATCTTATGCCACACGGATCCTTGTAGTACTAGTAATCCTACGGGGAAAGTCCATTTGTATATAAACTCCGATTTCCTTAGTGTTTGTGTTATTGAATAAAATTCTTTCCTTTTATTCATTGTGCCTTTTGATAAATCTGAGAAAATTTGTATTTTTTCGTATGGAGATTCAAATGTTTTCTGCGTGTAGCTAGCTTTAACGATTTCTTCTTTTGTTGTTAAATGGTGTAATTTGACAATCACGTCTCTAGGTTTTATTTTTAGTAGATGATTTGGTAAAGGGATTCTCTGAACTGTGTCAAATTTCTGGTCCAGTTTTGAGTAACTAGGGCAAACACTAGAGAACATTTCCTTGAGATATGTTGGGAGTTCTTCTTTTTTTATGGATTCCTCAATTCCTCTTACTCTGAGGTTATTTTTCCGTGCGTGATCTTCCATTTTGTTTATGTGATCCTTCAGACTTTTAATTTGAATTGACATGTTTTCTGACTGTTCCACCAACATTTTGTGGTCCAGGATTAAATTGTCAAACTTAGTTTCCAGGTCCGAAGATCTTTTATTAACTTCTGTAATTAATTTGGAATTTTCCATAATTTGCATCTTAATCTCTGAAAAAAATTCTATTTGAAAGTCTTTTAGGATTTCCTTCATTTTCCCTATAGTTAGAAGGTTCTCCTCATGGGTCTCAGAGTCTTTGTTAGTTAATTTTACCGCTGGGAGATTAGAGCTTTGATCTAGCCCTCCTTCTATGGGTTGTTTTTGCGACTGTTTTGTAATAGGTTTAGGGGAAAAGAAGGAGGATGAGTCTAAAGTGGGGCTTTTCCGCCCTTTTGCTTTAGTTTTCGTCGCCATTTTGTGATAAGTGTATGGGATAGTTGTTTCGCTCTTATGTGTTTGTGACTTTATCACACTTGCTGTCTACCCCAATAGATCTATACTTCTCCTATCAATGTTAGGAGAATTTCCTTTTACTGGATTTAATATGTGTCCAATAAATAGCAACCAGTTATTTAACCGTGGGCTACTGGGACCCACCTGACAAGTTCTTTGCAAGAAAAGACAGTATTTATAGTGTTTGCACTGTTTCAAAAGCAACTTTTCCAGAAGTTTTACTTCTCTTTATGGGATATTTCCCGTGTGTTAAGGTATGTATTACTGCACCCTTGTATCATTTTTATTTACAGTCTTTTAAAGAAATGTATAAAGGGGGCATATACCCCAACATTTTTTATTTCTGTTGTCGCAGTGACATCTTTTTTCTTTTTCAGCAGTGTAAAAGGAAAAAAATATTTTACTTAGCTTTTATTGTGCTTCAGTCCTTGTACTTGATGCTCTTTATGTAGCCTCCTCCTTCACTGCTTTCTCTGTGTCTTTTAGCTGCTCCCGTGCTCTGTAGTCCCCAGCTTTTTCCTGTTTTACTGCCCTTCAATATGGAGGGGGCTTAAACGCCTCTCTTCCCTAAGGGGGACTCCATTGCAGGATGTGGCTTTCAGGGCTCTGGGTTCGTGCTGTGGAGGTGCTGCTGCTGCTATGGTAAGGGGCTGGGTCTGCGCTGTCCCCTTATTTTGGGGCTGCTTGCGGGGCTGTGCTGTGTTGTATTGTGCTAAGCTGCACTTTACACAGCAGCTGCCCCGTCAGCGTTCCTGCTTGGCGCCATCTCCTCCCGCAAATCGCCGTTCTGGACGGCTACGCAGCCATTTCCGGTCACTCCCCCCGAATCACCGTATATTTTAATTGTACCGCTCCCAGTACTGGCTGTTGAGAACCTTTGTAGTGAATTAGGTGGTAGAATACAAATTGTCATTTACTCTTCAGTGTATTTTTTTTTGTCCGTAAATATATAATACATGCCAAGTAATTAAAATAAATGCTAAGTCTCTGCAGCTTCCTGTAGTGCATTTTGAGTTGTAGCAATAACATCCTAGGGTTCCCCGGTGGTCCAGTGGTTAGGATTTTGACTCTATTCCAGTCAAGGAACAAAAGTCACACCACCCTGAAGTCAAGCCAGGTTGGGCCGTGCCAGTACTTGGATGGGAGACCACCTGGGAATACTAAAAGCTGTGGCCCACTGGAGAAAGAACAGACAACCCACTCCAGTATCTCTAAATAAAAACCAAATGGATCCACATGACAATGTATGTAAAAAAGCGCATGATGCGTTCCATGAGGTCACGGAGAGTCAGAAACGACTGCACAACACCAAAATAAAATCCACCCTGTTTTCATTGGCACTCTCAATTTACCTCTGTTATAGGGACATCATTATGATTCATATAAATACAACCTATTTGACTAATGACAGGTCGGCACTTATAAACTATTCTCTGCCTTCTAAATAGAAAAGTGTAAAAAGATTAAATGTGATAAATCTGATAAATGAAACTGCCAAGAGATTCATTAATATTTATATGCTAAACTCCAGTGTTGATATGATAGAGAGAAATAAATCACCAGAGCATTGACCGCAAAGCCCTAAAGCTAATGAATGATAAATATTGCATTGCTTTTATAGAAAATATTAGCAACCAGCATTCCAATGGTTAATGTATATACTACAGTTTGCAAATTTGATCGCTGTTCACGTTCAATGTTCTGGTACGTAATGTGAAAAGGCTCAGTCCTGCTATTCTAAGCAATTAGTGTCTTCACACTACACAGGTCAAAGGAGATGCAACAGACTGATCAGTGGCAAGATATTGATTGTCCAAGTAACCTATTAAACCCTTCATTATTTCTCATGTAATTAAAGGGATATGAGTTTCATGGATTATTACATTTATGCAATCCTTGGGCAATTTGTATGCAGCACATCTCCTAAAACATTTTTTTTTTTTTTACAGTAATATCTAAAAATCCCTCTAATGATGATGTTGACATCTCCAGGGAGTGTCTACACAGGCATCTGATCCCCCAATCAGCATGCAGCATCAGGGGAGCAATATTAACCCATTATTTACCTGCTGTAGCTTGCTTAGCCAATC
The DNA here is from genome assembly GCA_027410445.1 of Discoglossus pictus. NCBI lineage: Eukaryota > Metazoa > Chordata > Amphibia > Anura > Alytidae > Discoglossus > Discoglossus pictus. The sequence goes on from CM050163.1 coordinate 525,308,482, forward strand.
TCCTTGTAGCTTCCTCTCTATATGGCATAAGCAATACATAGCACATATCGGTGATACACTACATATCTCAGGCTGCTATGCAGCACAAACAGGAACCCAGAGTTAATTCAAAAGTTTCAGCTAACCTGATTGGCCAAAACAATTCATTGAAGATGTGATTCTAATTTAGCCTGGGTTTGGAGGGTATTAACCCTGATTTCCAACTCTCAGAAAGTACAAGACTTTTTGCTGACTTCAATGTAAGTGTTTAAATGTTTACTTTTGTATTTTTTTTTTCATGCAAAAAATGTTTGCATACTCTACGGATTCTCCTCTATCAGATGCATTCATAATCCAGCAAATTTACATATACCTTTAATAATCCTGCTTCCGTGTTGGTAAATTGGACCACTGGTGGTATTTGCGTGTCTTTAAATGCACAGGTTTTAGCTTTTGTCTGTTCTAGTAAATAAAGGTAGAGGCTTGGGTAAAGAGCACGTGCTTTCTTGCTATTATAAATAGAACATATTTTTTTTTGTGCTTGCTTCTTAATATTCTCTAAACATATAATACATACAGTTGTGCTAAAAAGTTTGCATACACTGGCAGAAATTGTGACATTTTTGTATTTATTTTGAAAATATGACCGATCATGTAAAAAAAGTATTTTATTGAAGGATAGTGATCATATGTAGCCGTTTGTAATCATAGTTGTTTAGTTCCTTTTTTAAATCATAACAGAAATCACCTCATTGCCTCCTTTAGCATCATTGGTAGTGTGCAATCTTTTTTGTAAAAGTTGTCTATGAGGCCCCTAATTCTTGCAGGTGGTATAGCTGCCCATTCGTCTTGGCAAAATGCCTCCAGGTCATGCAAAGTCTTTGGTCGTCATGCGTGAACCGCACGTTTGACATCTCCCCAGAGTGACTCCATGATATTATGGCCAGGAGACTGTGATGGCCACTCCAGAACCTTCACCACTCTCTGCTGTAACCACTGGAGGGTCAACTCGGCCTTGTGCTTAGGGTCATTGTCATGCTGGAAATTCCAAGAGCGTCCCATGCGCAGCCTTCATGCAGAAGAATGCAAATTGTCTGCCAGTATTTTCTGATAACATGCTGCATTCATCTTGCCATCAATTTTCACAAGATTCCCCGTGCCTTTAGAGCACACACGCCCCAAAACATCAGTGAGCCACCACCATGCTTCAAAGTGGGGATGGTATTCTTTTCACAATATGCCTTGTTGACCCCTCTCCAAACGGCGCTTAAGTTTGTGACCATAAAGCTCTATTTTGGTCTTGTCTCTTCAAATTAGTGTGCCAGAAGCTGTGAGGGGTGTATTTCTCCTGAGGTTTTTTCTTTTTGTATTCCGAACCATTCTTCTGGCAGTGAAGGCTGAAATCTTTCTTGGTCCACCTGACCATGTCTTGGTATCAAAAGATCCCCAAATTTTTCACAAATTAAGTGATTGACCAGTACTGATTGGCATTTTTCAAGGCTTTGGTTATCTTTTTTTTTTAATATCCTTTTCCATCTTTATGAATTAATTGACTATTTATACACACACGAATTGCAATTTAAAAAGCCACAGGTGTTGGAAATTAACCTTTTAATTGCCATCTTTAACCTATGTGTGGCACCTTGTGCATCTGTAACAAGGACAACCATTCAAGGGTATGTAAACTTTTGATCAGGGCAATTTGGGTGATTTCTGTTATTATGTTTTAAAAAGGAGCCAAACAAATAAGAGATAATAAATGGCTTCATATGATCACTATCCTTCAATAAGACATATATTTTTTTTTTTTTTTTTTTTGCATAATCTGTCATATTTTCAAAATGAATGCAAAAAGCTCACAATTTCTGCCACGGTATGCAAACTTTTGAGCACAACTGTATCTATGAATGGACTCCAAGATTCTAAAAGCATCCTGTCTGCCTCCTATGGCTTCTTATTGTTGTATACATATGAATGGACTCCAAGATTCTAAAAGCATCCTGTCTGCCTCCTATGGCTTCTTATTGTTGTATACACAGACATACGTAAAGTGTGGGGTCTTCACATTATTTTTTGTCAACATACACCTAAAAAATATATTTGAACTGCCAACTTGTCAGGCTCCTCTTTCTGCTTGAAGCTATAATTTCCATTTATAGGATTATCATGAACCCACTTAGGCCCTCATTCAATTGCAATACTAGACTTCTTTAAAAAAAAAAAAAATATGTGCTTATTTAGAGCCCTATTCAATTGACCAAATACCAATTGAATGAGGGTCTTAATCACTGCGTGTGTGGACTTATAGCAAAGCTCTCTGCTAAAATTCTTAGTTTGATATATTGTGTGACACAATTTACAGTGGGATATAACAAAGTTACATAATTAAAAACCATGGGACAAAAATCTGATTGCAATCCCGTTTTTCAAGTTGTAAGCTGTTTTTTGTTTGTTTTTGTTTGCTTGTTTCTTTTTGTTATTTAATGCTTTTTTTGCTTGGTTTTTTTTTCTTCTCAAAACACAAATAATCAACTAACAGAATCATTCATGTTAACTCTGAACCAAATAATTTGCTTTAATGATGGTGCTATTTTTGTTATGTCATTTTGACTCACAAATGCTACTTTGTATATACCCCCATTTTATCTTTTTGTGAAAGATGCAAAAAGTCCTCTTCTGGCAAGATTTGCATTTTAAACTCATTGATTGAAAATTAAATGCAGCGAAAATGACTACAGGTTCATTTTAGGAATATTAATGCATTAAAGGTATATCTAAGTTTGCTGGATTAATACACTCTATAGGCAAAAATCAGCCTGTATGTATACAGCACATCTCATAAAACATTTTATTTTTATTAATATCTAAAAATCCCTCTAATGATTGTGTTGACTGAAAGAAAAATGAGATTTGATAAAAATGGAAACGAGTATAAATACCAGCGCTGTTGGTTTGTCTGAAGTATGTGATTAATGAGTATGATTTTTTTTTTTTTGCAAATCCTTTCATTCTAAAATATTACATTCTTTGTATGATTGCAGAAGATTTTTGTTCCAATAAACACACACTAAATTTATATACATATCTAAATCGCAATATGTGTTGAAATTGAGTCATCAAGAGTTCATGTAACTGAAATTACTCACTATGATTTTAATTAACTCTCCTTTTCAGCTATTTTTTTTTTTTTTTTACAAAAGCAATGGCAAAGTAGATAATTTTTTATTTCTTTGCAAACATGGAGCCCTATTAAATTAGCTACTTGCAAATGCCTTTGACCTGTAATTTTGGCTGCAGGTGTGTGTGTGTTTTTTTTTTTTCCGTTTTTTTTTTTTCTCTCTAAATGTTTAGATGTATTCTATTGACTCCAGCCCGCAAATTAACTTAAGCCAAAACTCATCTGTTCACATGATCTGATAAAATTTAAGATGTGAATTATGCGCTTGCTTAACAAATAGTAAATGATGGTAATCATGACGCAATCTGCCATCGGAGGCTACAAATTTTATGGCAATAAGCAATATTTGCTGATTGGGTTCGCAATCAACCAATCTAGCCCTGTATAAAATGTTCTTTAACATCATGAAGAGCACTTACTGTGAGGTAAATGGCCCTTTTTTAAGCTTTTAAAAAATACCATCGACTCGCATATCAACAGAAAATCTGAGATCTTCACTAACCATGGATAAAATTAATACTTTTTTTTTCAAACTACAAACTAATTATTTTTTAAATAGCTCAACTAAAATGTTTTCTAAAAATGAAGTGTTTTTTTTTCTTTCTTGCAAATACCCAATTACAATGTAATGCTTAGAAAATGGGTTTAAAAGACAGAAGTCTACGGTTTCTAAAGAAAGGTTAATTCACGCCTAACCTTTGTTGAACCTACTTAACTACTCCCTCTCTTCTCCTTTAGCTATTAACATTTGAAGTGCCTGTGGTCATGGAAAATTACCCTTCGCCCCATTGTCTTGTAATTATTCCACATTTTTCATGTTTAATATTTTATTACTTTTTAAAATACTTATTCAAGAATAGACATAAATATATATGGTTAAATATAAGCTTCTAAAATAACAAAACTTTTTATATATTTTTCTAAATTTTATTTAAGATCGTAAACCTCTTCCATTGCTTTTAAATTTAAAATAAATTCAATGTAGCTTGTAAGTCTTACATTTGAACTTCAATGTTTTGGGTCTAGCATCTGCTTCTCTCTATTAGTTGTCCAGTGGGAAATGAAGGATCTATTTTATGTATCTATATATTTTCTGCCTGTTCACTGTAGGAAAACCTAGTCCAATCAGAAAAGCCTCCTGAGAAAATAACCCCCCGAAGTTTGGTAGGGTTAGAGAGAAGTAGGTAAATTAACAGATTGAGGTATGATAGGAATGCTAAGTTCCCTAGGTATTTGCTACCCTTTTGTAATCAATTTGTATACATTAGTGGGAAAAAAGTTAAAACTCAAGTCTTTATTAATAAGGGTAACAACGGCGATATCAAATAAATCTATTTATATATCTATCTATTTGATATCGCCGTTGTTACCCTTATTAATAAAGACTTGAGTTTTAACTTTTTTCCCACTAATGTATACAAATAAATTAACAGATTGGCAACAAAAAACATTCAATGTAGCTTCTAAAATATCAAGTGAAAAGGTGAAACTATTTGAGTATTAATGTGGTCCTTTCAATGACAATACTTCTTTTTAAACGGTTATACAAAGTGTCCGGTTCATGGTACAATGGCAAATAAATACCCTCCTCTTGGCCCCTCCTGTCTCCCTTGGCCTCACCAGTTTCTGCATGTGCCCCATCAGAAGAGGTGCAGGCAAGGGAGCAATAGAATCGCAGGAACTGGTCAGGCCAAGTGAGTCTGGGTGGGGGGCAGAAAAGGCAATTTGGGTAGGAGGAAAAGGACTGGGGGACACTGGGCCATAGAAAGAAAAAAATAATTTGGACAGCACTGGGTCCTGTTGCATTGCCGGTGGTAGGTCCTCCCCTAAATAACAGCTATACAAGACTGATCTTCACATTTATACTAAGGCAGGACAGGCAGGCACTTAAAAAGACTGGAGAAAATGGTACAGAAAAGTCATATATACCAATCTATCGGTGCACTTTTAGGCTAACATTTTAATGGACCACTTTTATCCTATACACTGAGAAACTGCGATTTATGTAAATGGAAAAATGGATAGCTATAAAATATTATTCCAAAGTAGAATGCCTTTCTATGAAGGGATTCAATCCAGGCTTCTGGTAAAGAACACATCTGGACTCCTAGAAAATTATTCTGGCCCCTAAATTTTAAAAAAATGTGTTCACCCCTTTAATGTATATGGGCCTCATTCTATTATCGGCCGCAGCCGTTGCGGGGCCGCAAGGACCGGCCGCAAGCTATTCGGCTATTCTATTCCCCTCCGGCCAGAGATTCCGGCAGGCTTGCGGCCGATGCCTTGCTATCTCTTGCGGCCGCTCGCGCCGGAGGAAATCCTTTGATCTAAAACGGCCGCAAGGAAATCGGCCGTAAGAAAATCCTATTTGCAATTCAATTGCTCAGGGAACCCTCTCTGCAAGGCTAAAACCGAGCCGCAGCTTACTTGCAGGAAAGAGGTCCCGCTAGCACCAATTAAGCACATTATAAAGCCTAAATAAAGCCATCATGCACTCTGAGGAGACTATAAAGTGATTTTCGGTGTTAGCAAAAATAGCACAAAATTCCCCTATACTCAAATCCGTAAAATATATATTTTTTAATAAACATCAAATATCCATGTAAAAAGTCCATAGGGCTTGGAGCACCTGAGACCCGCCCACGCCGCAGCCGGAAAATAAAAAGTTAATTTAAACTCTGGTTTGGGCTGATGTGCAAGCTTGAGAGTGGGTTACTTTTAATCCTCATGTCCCCCAATATGATCCCTAGCATTTACAGAGCTGTACAGTGCAGTCTTGAATTTATTTTTGACTTTTTAGATTTCAGAGCTTACGGCCGGTTGCAAGATTTACGGCCGGCCGTAAGAGGAGAATTGCAAGGTAACGGGACCCCCGCACGGAATCGCAGCCTTACGGCCGATAATAGAATGAGGCCCTATGTGTGTATATACATACTAATTATAACCTAACTATATACAATTTTGCTTGTATGCTTCAACATGTGGGAATGGACATTTTTTTAGCTGCTTGATATTTGGTAGATATTTGTGTCGGGCATTTATGGAGATCAAATCAAGGGAGGGGCTACAAAGCTCCTCCCTGTTGAGAAAGCATTAACAAATACTTGAATATAATAGTTTATCCCGATTTTATATGTACAGCTCACTTTACATAATTGTTAGACTACTGGACTAAGGATATGTGTGAGAACTTACTGCAGACTGTGCAACAGCTAGAAACTATGGGAGGAGTTCCAGCCCAAGATGGGAGGTGCTTCTGCAATTTTATATAAATATAACAGACTTTTTAAATGTATTTCTAGCATAATTTATATATGAAGTTTACTCTTCTGTGAGTTTTTTTTTTAATTTTATTTTTATTTTAAAGTTGATTTATTTTTCAAATGCTTTAACTATTTTTAGTTTTAATTTGGTTACATTTATTGTTCCAGGCACTGAAACTGCGTGACACTGTTGTAGAGAAGCTCAATAGGAATGGTCTATGAAATACAGAATATTTTTAGCGTTTTGTGTTACATTCCTAGCTCTTGAATAAAACACTTCGCTGCTCACCAAGCCAGCAGGTAATAAATAGATGAGCCAGTGAAAATATAGGTATTGTTGCTCTGTGATTTATGGCTGCAATTAAATTTGAATTGCTTACAATTTGTTTTGTATCCCAAAATAAAGTGTCTGAGCGAGCCAAACAAATCATAGCAACATTTTTTTTTTTTTTTTTGGTATCACATTTTTGTTTAAACTATATTTACTGTGAATACAAGTGAGAACTGGCCTTGTAAAAATAAAGCAATCCATATTTCCTATAGCATATTCATGTGAATAAATCTAAAGGAAGGCAGTATGCTTACTTTTTATGCCATATTCGTGCTTGATCAACGTTAAACCGAAACATCTTTAACACACTGCCCCCAGCAAAAAGGGCCTTTAAAGGACCACTGCAGGAGCTTTACAAGTAAAGCTCATATGTTTGTTGGACATGGACTAATCAGTATGCAGTTTAAAATAAATAAGTTAGTATTTTGTGTTATTACTTTTGACTATTTTCCCCTCAAGCAGAGCTACTTATTTAATCCTACCTGTGTATCAAAGGATGTGTCCAGCTCTACCTTGAAGCCAATGTAAAAGAATAAAGACTGACCAGTCTGGTTCAAACAGAGCATGCTCTGTAAAGGGGGGCAGGGCTTTGATGCTCATGACTCGCTGGATGGAGCCCATGAGGAGCTGCCAGCTATTACCTCTGAGTAGGCCATTAGGGGGTGCAGCTAATGAATGTCACAAGGAGGAACCAATGATGTCATAGTTCTACCTGCTTTCAAGCTACGTGATTTTCCAGCTGCCAGGCCGAGCTAGCCACTCCTAGGCAGCTCTGCTTGAGGAACATATATGCCCAGCAAACCTATATTTGAACGTTAAAAGGCCCCTGTGACCCGTTACATGTTAAGGGACGTAGAAAAGTTCCAGATTTTTTTGTTTGTTTTTTATGGCGAAATACCACTAAATAATATGAATAATTTTCATTCATTTAAACTTGTAATTTAGTAATGGAAAAAAATAGTTTACATTTACAAATATTTTTGCTGTTACAAGAGAATCCATTGAGCTAAGTGAGTCTTGTCTTGGTTTCAATATCTATGTACGTTATTAGTGGATTAATGATTTCCTTTTGCACATGGCTTATGTGGTAACAATAGAAAAGCTGCCTGTATGGTATGTTTAAAGAAATTTAAATACAATCAGTAACTCGGTGGTGTGTTTCTGCCTAGGCCTTTGAGAAAAATGTTGTATTTTTATATAGCGTATACAGCACTCCTGGATGGGTGTGCCTTGATCTATTAAAGGCATATTTTAAATTTCAGGGATTAGGAGTGCAGCAGTGTATGTTTAATTTGGTATTCTGTCATGCAAAAATGTTTTCATTGTTAAACTTACCCTAAGGTTTGCTAAATCTGTTAGCAAGCAGTTGATTCTGAGAGTTGACACCCCTGGAAATCCCTGCTAAAATTAGCATAACATTCATAATTCATTTTGGCCAATAACCGGCTGCTATAATATTTGTAATCTGTGAGGGCATTTTGTGCAGCAAGGCTTCATGGAATGTCTAGTCCCCTGTGCAATGAAGCAGCGAGGAGTCCTACATTGCGCTATGGATTTCTGCATTGTGCTGCTGTTGGCTTGAGGGTTAGTATAGGGTTACAAACCATAACCATATTCAGTGTTTCTATTGGTAGGTACACTGTGCCTATGTAAGCAGCTCTGGGGGTGTGCAAAACACATTTTATTCTTAAAGAAAAGAAAACTATGTGTATACAATGACTCCATGTAGTGTGTGTGTGTCTGATATAAGCAGCATGTGTTGGATTAGAAAAAGTTGAAAACCGGGAAACTTGGATCTACCGTTTTTTTTAAGCTCCTTTTTAGTATTTAAAACTCCTCCCTCAGAGTAAGACAGTAGCAAATGTAACTTCAGGTCTGGTATGCCATTTATTTATTTAGTTTTCTTCTCTTCTCTCAAAAGTAGTAAGTAAGGTAGCAGGTGATATCAGAGGCTCTGTATGGCATAATCTAACATTCTTCCTTGCGGTATTGCCCAGGAGGCCATGTGAAGTGCTAGAATTTCTCCAGGCATCAGATGTAGTAACACATTTCTGAAGAGCTCTTGTCGCTATATGTCCTGTTGGGAGTTTTAGCAAAGAATTATCATGAATATCTGTCTGTTTCAGTCTATTGAAACAATGATATTTCATCATTTTATTGATATTTAACAGATTTAAGCTCAGACAGGGTTCTTCATTCTTTGCGATGTATTGATATGGTTTTGCCTTGAATAGAGATGTCGCGAATAGTTCGCCGGCGGACTGTTCCTGGCGAACATAGCATGTTCGCGTTCGCGGCGAACTGCGAACATATGCGATGTTCGATCCGCCCCCTATACTTTATCATTGAGCAAACTTTGACCCTGCAACTCAGTCAGCAGACACATTCCAGCCAATCAGCATCATACCCTGCCTTCCAGACCCTTTAACCTCATGGACAGCAGCCATTTTGGAATCATAACTAACTTGCAGTCTTACTGAGAGGAGGCTGAGTGTAGGTGATACTGCATCAATAGGGAAAACCATAGATAGGCTACTGTACACAGTGTGCAAAACAGTCCTGAAGGACTCTTTTGATCTCTGCTGCAAAGACACCCCTGTGTCTCCCCCCCCCCCCCCCATAAAGTACTAGCGGTCTGTCTGTTGATATGTATTTGCATATGTTTATTGACATTATAAATATTTTATTTGTACACCGCAATTTCAGCTCTTGCCATGGATGAGGTGATAAGCAGACAGGCCCAGATGTACTAAAGGTGACATGATGGTGAGCTCTTGGGGAGCCTCTCCAGTTACGTGTTTTGGGCATATGCAAGAGTTGAAATCTTCCAGAGCTCTTTAGCAGTTGCCATTTTTAGATCTGCTTCTCGGTAGCTCCCATTGGGACATATTGGAATTTCAGCTCCCACCACTGGACACCTAACATTTTTTAGTAGACTGGCCTACTTCATTCTAAAATGCAGTTGTCTTTGTTTGTTTGAATAAGAACTATAATTTTGGTTAGTTGCAAAGCATTTACTAAATATATATTTTACAGAGATCAACAAACTGTGTTTCTTCCTTAATTCCCTCTAATTAGCTAAACACTGTAAGTGCCTAACGTTTGAATTACGTCAGGTCTTCAGTGATGCTTTGAAGCATTTGGCTCCGGTTAGACTTCTTCCAGGAAATAGTAAATATTTATCTTTTTAAGAACTCTGTTCTACCCCCAGATCTAGAGTTCATTTCATTTATAAGGCAGGCTGTCCTATTTAATTAAGCCTGTTTGCACCCTTACCAGACTGTATTTACACACACAACAGGAGTTTTGGAAAATCTAACTCCAATTTACTGCTCTTTATGATCAATAATTCCAATTACTGCTGCATGGACTTTTATCTTTTAAATTGACTTTTCCTCTAAGTATATTTTTTGTTTGCAGTACAGCTGTTTATACCATATTGTCTGGTCAAAGAATCAATTCAACAAAGGGCATTAACAAATAATTATATACTTCTATACACAAGTCTGCTAAAATTAGAATTAACAGCTGGTCACCACTACATTTATTGAAGGGGATCTGTCTGCTAAATCAAATAAGACTATTTGTGTAAGTGCTTGTGTAGATCAATTCAGAGTCAAATTTATTCTAGCTGTTCTTGTTGTTCTAATTTTTTCTTTTCTTTTGGATATGTCTGTCCCATTTCTTAGCTAAAGATTAATCTGTCCTTCCCAACTGTTTTCTTCTTTGGGAAGAAGTGATCAATTTATAACAAATTGCTCTATCCAGTGATTCCCAAACCTATTTTCTAAGATCCTCCGTCACCAGGATTAAGACTGAAAATTGCATGAACACAAACTAGGAAGTTAGAGGCTCCATGGCCTGTTTAATATGAATTGTTTTACCTGCATTACTCCTAAATTTTGAGCTGTTTGGGAACCTTTTTGAAGAGAGTTGAGCATTCCTTTTCTATTAAAACAACAAGAATAATATGGTAAGTGTTCATTATCCTTTTTTTTTTTGTAATGCTCCAATATATTTTGTAGTGCTATACAGGGGTTAAGTGCAAGGCAAAATATTTTTTAACACCTTGCAAAAGAATGGAGAGCCCGGTCTATGAACTTAAAATCAAACATACAAAGTGCATTCCCTAAAGCATCTAACCAGATTTAAAAAAAATAAAATGGAGGGCCCTATGCTAATCCTGAAAAAAACACTTAGGTAGTATTTAAGAGTGCCCTAACTGCAGAATATATATGTTAATCACCCATCCCTAAAACATTGCGAACAAACGGATCTGGATCACTGCTCTGAGTGAACTTCACGACATAGCCGAAAAGCAAGGCTAAAATCTCCATTGAGTTTTGCACTGAAAATTAAATTAAGAGTTACTCCATTAGACTTTGACATCCAAACCTTATCTAATACGATTTTATGGATCACTCGCAATTCAGGGCACTGCCGTAATTGAAAAAGCAGAAGAAAAATGTATGTGTACCAGAGATCACTCGCAACTGGTTTTAAAACCCTTGCTGAGTATCCCAGAAGCATTTCAAGTGACACTATAGCAACTAAATTAAGAAATGTGATCATTATTTGACACTTAACAATCCAATATCAACGTATGAATAATTAAAAAAAATGATATGTTAGTATTAAGCCTGTTTTATGATCCAAACAAACAACCCAGTACTCAATAGGTTAATAAATGTCACAAAACCACGTTGCCTAGGAACAAAGACTCTAATGCACTGTCTATAAACATATCCTATTTTAACACAAAATAAACACATATTTATTTATTGAACCTAAATGCAATGGTCACATCTTTCCAACATCAAGATATATTAATAAATAAATAAACATTGTTCTTGCAGCAGCCTAGTTCAGCCCAGTTACGGCAGTTGAAACTGCACTTCCCACTCATAAGATTTATGACGTTTACATTTTCTATTGGCTCCTAGGGACCTCTCATTCGTACAGCTTGGTTTCGCGGCTCCCTGCACAGATATCAGTTTTGGTTATAGAGCAGGATTTACGGCTGTGAGCCGAGTGCTCAAATCTGGGGGAGTGAAAGATATACATTAGTGAAAAAGTTAGGGAAAAAAGCTCTCGCAGCAGATTGACGGCAGTGCCCTAACTTTAGAGCACCTAATTTACATAGGGATCTTAAAATCTAAATGGTATGGATGTGGTACAGGACGGTGATAGATTTGTTGTGCATATTAAGGCTGATGTGTTTTTAGTGAGGTTTCAGCAGACTGATCGTCTAGTGGAGTAAGGCAAGGATTTCCAAAGAATAGGGGCAGCACATGAAATGTTCTGAAGGTGGCAATGAGAACAAGTGATAAGAGAGCAGGACAACAGAAGCGAAGGTGGCAGTTGGGGCAGTATTTTGAGATGAAAGCATAGATATAAGGTGGTGCACTGTTGGTAAGGGCTTTATACATTAGGGTCATGGTTTTTAAATTCTATTCTGGAGGGTATGGGAAGGCATGATAGAAAAATAGGTGCTGACCACATCCCTCTTTAGTACACCAGTTCTTTCTATTTGTTCTAAACCAGTGATCTCCAGGCAGCGGCGCCTCTAAGAGGCACACCATGTTTAAACCTCGTCAGTGATGAGCAAATTAAGAGGAAGATGGTGACCTGAGTGTGCCTTAAGTAGCCATGTGTGAAGAGACCAGAACTGTGCCTTTTTTTCCCCTGCAGTATAGATGTGTATATAAAGTGACCAGGAGTGTTGTCTGTTCTGCAGCATACATATGTACAGAGCAGACCTGTTCAACTTCATCAGGGACATTTTGATCCCCTGTCTCTTGTTTTCATTTCATTGAATTGAGCTCTTGAAGGTTAGCTGTGAGCTTCAAATTTAACTATGATGCGGCCATTTTATCATCCTGGAGAGTTGCTTTTGTTTTTTAAGTTGTGCTTGGTATGTGTGTGTGTGAGAGAGAGAGAGAGATATATATATCTATATCAATCTCACACACATACCAAGCACAACTTAAAAAAAACAAACAAACAACTCTCCAGGATGATAAAAATGGCCACATCATAGTTTTATATATATATATATATATATATATATATATATATATATATATATATATATATATATATATATATATATATATATATATATATACTGCATTTGATTTCATGACTGTGTCTGTCTTTGCTTAATGTTGGTTTGCTCATACTCCAATTGGGATTTGTTTGTAGTAATAAAACAAATTATTGAATTTTTTAGGTTTCAATGTCATAACCGGATTTAAAATGTTTTAACCCATATAGATTATGGTCAAGCTCTAAATCTCCTCATTATCACTGACCTGGTTATATACATTTGCTATAGGGAAAAGAAAATCAAGCACAAAACGAAGGGAATTGTGTGCACAGTAGCTTATTCTGCATGATCTCTTTCCCAGTTATATATCTTTTTTTCTTTTGTTGTCCTATCCACTCAGTATTTGTGATTAGCTCTTTTCAGCCTTGATGCTCTCGAAGGCATCCCTGCTCTGATGGCTGATGTTACTGACTGTCAATGTGAAGAGATTCACTTGCATTAATGTTGACCCTGTTATGGTTATAGAACTTTACTTTCACTAAGCTAAGTTCTTTGTTGTACAATTCCTGATAGACTGACCAGTAGTAGCATTGCCTTACAGGCCCTTTTTTTTTTTTGTGAAAAGATTTCTGCAATATATATATATATATATATATATATAACTAGAAAAATGGCACAAATTATGGTATGATTGAATTGCATGTGTAATGTAGATATGCCTTTCAGTGCCCCACTCCCTCATCTATCTATCTATCTATCTATCAATGATGTTGTATGGAAAATATTAACTGTATGTAAATGAGATATGGACCTAATGCTCAATGTGCCTTGGGAGATTAGCATTGTAAAAGCCAAGAGGCTGTAATTTTATGCCTGGTATCTTGCTATGTCTCTTATGCTGGGGGATTTGACTGGCATTTTGAGACTGGCCTGTCCTCAGGGCAATACAGATCGCTCAAATAAGCTAAATTTGATTTACTATTGTAACATCCTGGAGGGCAGACTGCTTAGTGTTGCTATTTTTATGTGGGTTTCTCACTCGGATTGCAATGTTTCTACCAGGATCGTATGAAATAAAAATACATAATAAAATTGCCTATGGAGTCTTTCTTTCATTTATGCAATCGCTAATCTTATTACTCCTAAAATATATAGATATTAAAGGAGGCTGACAGTTTAAAGCTTGGTTTTATTTTGACCTTTACACAATTTGATACTTGAACCTCTGTTTCTCCTCCTGGGGATTTTGGTTGGGGAAAAATGTATCTTGAACCAGTACAAGTTTCTCTAGAAGGAAACTGAAGATGGCCAATGGACCCTTCCACTTAAGGGCGAATTTTCATTCTTTTTTTTCTCTAGTTGGAGTTAATTTGCAATTTTTAGATATGGTAGCTTGTGTACTAGACATCATTTGCTTGGACTCCCTTCTGTATATTTTTTTTCCGCCACAAATGTTTGCATGCATCATAGTTTAATGATATTTGATATATGTACACATTGAGTCTATTTTTGTAATATAAGATAGAAAACAATGCAAATTATATCATAGAGTTTCTATTAACAATGGATACATTTAAAATCGAATATTTTAGACTTTTTACATATGGGTTTTCTGTGCATGGAATGTGTGATCTATAGTTTTGAAAGTATTCATCATGTGGTTGTTGGTATTTTTTTTTTTTTCTTAATAAAATCTGTTAAATAATGCAACACGAGAGAGTCTCATCTTAAATTATAGCCACATTGACTTTGTACCAGGTCAGGAAGAAACTTATTCCCTATATTTGTTGTTTCTTTCAGTTCTCTTAACGCCAGATTGCGGATTTCCATGCAATATATTCTTTTGCAATGTTTCACAAAACATTTGGAAGTTATGTCACCTTTTTATATTAAACATCAGAAAAATTGACAATCAAATTTCTTCTCAAAGCAAATGGGAGGCCAGTCCCCTTGTTCCATCTTAGAACTCATTTGTTGGTTTCCTAAAACCTAATTCTGTGTCACACATGATAATAAACAAATACTGTTTAATTGAATGTTATTGTGTTTTGTCTTCCAAACTTTTTGTAAATTGGAATAAATGGACAATGTTGTTTCTTGAATTCTAGGGGAAGATGGTGAAAGGAATGGGGGGAGCCATGGACCTGGTCTCCAGCTCTGGAACTAAAGTGGTTGTTACAATGGAGCACTCAGCCAAGGTAAGTGCCGTGCACATATAACATCTCTTATGTAAAATAAATAGATTTTTAGAGGAGTAGAAGAGCATTTGTCATGGAATGTTCGCCTTCTCCTGTAAGAAATGGTGGTGAAAACGAGCGTAAACCATTGCTCTCCACCCCAAACAGGCTTTTTTATGTATAGACTAAAATAACTTTTTTTTTTAAACTCCTGCCTGTTCTTTACAGATGCAAACAAAATTTTTTTTTAGTACGTGTTCCTTTTTAAATGCTTGATATCAAATTTGTGACTTAATTGTCCATTTAAACTACAAATATAGTCAAATATTTGAAATATGTGCCTATATTAGAGTGTAATATTTCAACAGTGTGTGTTCTTACAATGTAAAATATATAATAAAGCCTTTTAATGTAGCATGTTTTTCAATAGAACTAATGGAAAGTTTATTAGATTACAATGACAAATCCTGCAAATGTAGCAGCAGGAAACTAAAAAAACGCAATCATTAAAAATGTTTAAAAAATGTAAAAACTTTTAGTTTTCTAAATGTTGCCCATTACCTGTTTCTATATTCAAAAGACCATATAGAAAAATGGGCACAGTGGCCAGTGAATTACTTTCTGCAGCATAGATCAATAGGTGATAGAATATGTTCTCATTACAGGTCCCCTCTATGTAATAAAACTATTTACCTTCAATGCGTATGTGATCTGTACAACTGATATATTGTACATGCTTATATCTCTTAATGTTTGCCTCTGCAGCAAATACTATACTAAATTGCTTCAAACAATACAAATGTGCTATAAATAAAAAAACATTAATCACGACTAAAATCTAGTCCTAATCTACACAGCGCCAAGGAAAATAAAGCGGTGGTACTTAATCCTCTTGTGCATGAATAGCTGAACTGGGATATGTTGTATGGGTGCAGTCGCCACTGTTGCTAAGGAAACAGGCCTTCCTAAAATGAACAGTGTTGCTTCTGTGCTTAACATAATGTAGTGTAAGGCATTATGTGACAAGAGTAGAGAGAATTGAATAATTGTATTGCATTATACTGTGTTGCTTTCAAATAGTTTTGTATAGTATAGCTTGCATTCTATAGTATTGTATAGTACAGCGTGCATTCTATAGAATTGGTATATAGTATATTGTATAGTACAGCACATTTATTTATATATATATATATATATATATATATATATATATATATATATATATATATTAGTACAAAACGCATTTGTTCATTATGTATCTTATAATATAGCACAAAATAAACTATTTTATAATACTGTGGAGTACATCATGTATTGTATAATATAGCACACATTCTATAGTACATATAGTTTTTAATATTTGGGGCTTTGATGCTTTGTTCAACTTTAGCAACAACAAAGAGAGGTGCTCAATCCGAGAATGAAGTAACCTTAATAGATTAGTTCCATAGACATGATGATCTACTCTGAGTGCAGCCTCTTTTAGTTTACCTGTGCCCTTCACAGGGAGATATATCCTGTAAAATATCCCATAAAAAAACATTGATACCAGTCTGTAGCAGCCAGCAATCCTAGTGTATATCTTTACTAGCGACTTGCTATCAAAAATGACGGCAATAAAATGTGAAGTCTGGCAATGCTGTTTGTTACACAATGCGAGGCTCTCCCCCCCCCCCCCCCCCCCCCCCAACTAGCTTCGGCACTTATTCCAAGCCCCACAATGAGCGCTTTCGGTGCTCATTGCAAGCCCCCCTCTACTTTACGGGCCTTACGATGAGCGGCTTTGCTGCTCCTTGCAGGCTCGTCCCACCCGCAACTTTTTAACTTTTTCAGGCCTCGCAATGGAAAGACACCTACTTTTATTAATATCTTTTTAAAAAAAAAAATTTTTTTATAATCAATTAAGCTATTTATCTTAAATTTAAACAGGGGCAATTCATTTACACAATTCATTGAGCTTATAGGGTCTTTCCATCAGGTCCTGAATAGATTGATCATTTAGAGGGAATATGTAATATTATAAATTTGTTTGTCCTTACTGTAATTATATATATATTCTGCATTATTTGCTTTTGAGGTTAGAATGGTTAAAGGCATCTCTAAATTTCCTGGATTATGAGTACATCTAATAAAGGAGAATCAGTAGTGTATGAAAAAATACCAGAACAAAAATGTAAATGCTTAACTAGAAGTTGGCAAAATGTCTTGTAATTTCCGACCGGAGTTAACACCCCCTTGAAATCCAGGCTAAATTAGCATAAAATTCATAATTTGTTTTGGCCAATTAGGCGGAGTCTCAGGCAGCTGATATATTTGTATCAAGCTCTTGGGTTACTGGCTGTGCTGTAAACTCTCTCTACCCAAAAGGTCAAATGTATCTAGCTGCCTCTCCTCTGCATATTTGGTTATGTTAACTCCACGTGGGTGTGCAAAGCTGGATTTTTCTGCCAATAACATTGTAAGTTAACTGAACTTTTCTATATAATACACATTTTTCTGATCGCTGCCTGTTTCTGACCAAACATTTGAAACCCAGGAAACTTGTATATACCTTTTAATAAAACCAAAGGAGTTTGTTGACATTGAAACAGCAATACACTTATGTGCTGTGATTTTGGTCCTTACAGAATCTGCCTAGTGTAGGAAGCTCTAGACAACCAATAGTTTTTCAAGATAACTGGGTTAGAGAAAAAACTTGGGTGAAATGGTAAAATATACATCAGATTTGAAAAAATCTAAAAGTATTTATTATTTTACTTTCTTATTTTGCTGAATTTCAGTATTGATGAAATCCATGTCCATTTTTAAGGGGATTAAGGTTTAGTTCAATATTCAGTTTTATAGCATTAAATATTTGTAATATTTTACTGTAGTTATTAAAAACTTGATCTATTAAATTATACTGTACCTGTCAAGAAGCACCTACAGTGCCTTGCAAAAGTATTTACCACCTTGACTTTTTACCTATTGCTCTATATTACAGCCTTAAGTTCAATGTTTTATTAATCTGATTTTTATGTGATGGATCAGAACACAATAGTCTAAGTTGGTGAAGTGAAATGAGAAAAATATATACATAAAACAATTTTTGGAAAACAGAAAATTGCCATGTGCGTATGTATTCACCCCCTTTGCTATGAAGTCCATAAAAAGCTCTGGTGTAACCAATTACCTTCAGAAGTCACATAATTAGTGAAATGACCACCTGTGTGCAATCGAAGAGTCACATAATCTGTCATTACATATACACACCTTTTTTGAAATGCCTCAAAAGGCTGCAACACCTAAGCAAGAGGCACCACTAACCAAACACTGCCATGAAGACCAAGGAACTCTCCAAACAAGTAAGGGACAATGTTGTTGAGAAGCACAAGTCAGGGTTAGGGTATTAAAAAAAATATCCAAATCTTTGATGATCCCCAAGAGCACCATCAAATCTATCAAAACCAAATGGAAAGAACATGGCACAACAGAAAACCTGGCAAGATACGGCCGCCCACCAAAACTCACGGACAGGGCAAGGAGGGCATTAATCGGAAAGGCCTAAGGTAAATCTGGAGGAGCTGCAGAGTTCCACAGCAGAGACTGTAGTATCTTTACATAGGACAACAATAAGCCGTACGCTCCATAGAGTTGGGCTTTATGGCGAAAAACAGAATGGCACATTGTGAGTTTGCGAAAAGGCATGTGGGAGACACCCAAAATGTATGGAGGAAGGTGCTCTGGTCTGAGACAAAAATTGAACGTTTTGGCCATCAAAGAAAACACTATGTCTGGCACAAACCCAACACATCACATCACCCAAAGAACACCGTCCCCACAGTGAAACAGTGGTGGCAGCATCATGCTGTGGGGATGTTTTTCAGCAGCCGCTGACTGGGAAACTGGTTAGAGTTGAGGGAGAGCTGGATGGTGCTAAATACAGGAATATTCTTGAGCAAAACCTGTACCACTCTGTGCGTGATTTGAGGCTAGGATGGAGGTTCACCTTCCAGCAGGACAATAACCCCAAACACACTGCTAAAGCAACACTTGAGTGGTTTAAGCTATTCCAACACATTTACATGTTTCCCCTTAGTCAAAGCCCAGACCTCAATCCAATAGAAAATCTGGTCAGACATAAAGATTGCTGTTCACAAGCACAAACCATCAAACTTGAAGGACCTGGAGCAGTTTTGCAAGGAGGAATGGGCAAAAATCCCAGTGGTAAGATGTGGCAAGCTCGTAGAGACTTATCCAAAGCGACTCGGAGCTGTGATTGTCCCAAAAGGTGGTTCTACAAAGTATTGATTTTAGGGGGGGGGGGGGGGGGGGGGGTGAATAGTTATGCAGATTTTCGGTTATTTTATCCTATAAGTTGTAGGCATGTTCTGTAAATTAAATGATGCAATTCCTCAAACAATCCATGTTCGTCCCAGGTTGTGAGGCAACATAACAAGAAAAATGCCAAGTGGGTGACTACTATTTCAAGGCACTGTATGCACTATATTTGGAAAAGCATTTTCTAAATACATGCAATTTTGAGGTTTACATATCTTTTTCTCCACATTTACCGTATTTGAAAACCAGTGTTCTTATATTTTGTTCGTTCTGATAAAAAAATTTTTTTTTTTTTAGAGAAGGAGCACATTCAACTTTTTATTTTATTTATTTATTTTTTGCTGTGCACTCACTTTCATCTCCCTTGACATTTATGTCACAAGAATGGAAAAGCAAATCATTTCCACAGAGCTGATTAGCTTCAGGGTAACTCTGCAAAAAATGTAATGTAGTAGTGTAAATGTAAAGGAATTTTTTTTTTGAATGGGTAAGACTGACATAAACTTTTAATTCAAATCTATATATGTATCTAATTCTATTCCATAGCAAGTGGAAATTATTCAAGAACATAATGTTCTAGGTTTTATTTTTCAAATTTATATTTTTTTAATTGTTTATTTTTTACAATTAGTTTTTTAGAAACTTACTTAGGATCCTGGCAAATGTTTTGGCATCAAGCTTTACCAACAACATGTCTTTTTGCAAGAACAATATTGGCCTACATTAAAGCTGTGCCCAGAGCAAATGTGAATGAAAATAATTGGCTGGTAGAAAACAGTTAGAAGAAGCGGACAGTCTGAATATTTTTGGTTCATGCTCCATCCACTAACTTTTTTTTTTCATTTTTTTTTTTTTTAAATGTTCATTTCTTTAAAAGACCACTGCAGTTCAAGAAAAAGTCTCCTCTTTTTCAAGTATGTACCAAACTAACAATATTAGCACCTGTGTCATGATGTTTTTGGAAAATCTGAATTTCTAAGTACAGTGGTCCATTTTATGTTTGTTACATCAACTCCTCAAAGCTGAATCTTGAAGGTGTGTTTTGCCAGTGGATGGAAGGATTGGGAAAAAGGAACACAGAGCCCTTGTGTTGACTTCAGTCTTATCCAATTATCTTTACAATGCCCTTTCCATCTCACTGGCCCAGAAGCAGACACCTTGCAATGCCCTCTCACACAATTTCCACCAATGGTATGCTGTATGCCCATGGCTTACACCGCTGCTAATATTGTTAATTTGGCACATACATGACAAACAAGGGTCTTTTTTTTTTTTCTGAAACTGCACCGGTCCTTTAATTGCTCATTATTACACATTCACCAACTGCCTTAAATATTTTATTGAGGATTCTACTCCAAAGTGCATATGTTTACACTATAAATATGTTGGAACGCTTGCTATAAATATAAAGGGCAGGTATCAGTCATGTCCTTTTAACCGCTTACCGATAAGGGCAAAATAAATGCCACTGTGTGCACTAGCATTAAAGAGCAAGATTAGGCTCCTTTTAAAGTTATTATGGATTCTTGGAAGTAATCAATGCTACAGGAACAGAGCAAGGACCCGAGATGACGGTGATGATTAAGGTCAATGAGATATCTCTACACACAGTCCCACAAGAAATTAGTGCTGTGTTTGCCCGCTGCCCGTGCTTCTCATGCAAGAGGTGTAATAGAAAAAAGGCGATGGGGCATGATCGAGTAGTACAGTCAAACGAATTTGACAAACGGACCACAGAGTGGGTATCATAGATTTAACTACTCAATAAAATATGATAAATGGCCTCCGCAGCTCTTGGTTATTGCATTATAGAAATAAATAGAAAATAATGGGTGGAAGAAGCATCTAAACATACTGTATATGTTTTCTGCTACTAATTTCAAAAATACGACTGTTAAATCTATTTTATTTTTATTTTATTTTTTTAAATAGTGCATTTTACCTGATAAAGAGAATATATAAAACTATACTTTCAGTGTCCCATTAAAAGTTATTTTAATTTTAATCTTATATGGTCTATTTTCATGACCTTAGATGTATAGAGATCTAACTAGTATTTTACAATAAATTATAGTCTCTTATGAGTTTTAGAAATGTACTCGCTCAATCCTGCAATATATGGACTGAGAACTACCAGATATGCAAGATCAAATTGTTACTGTCCACTGGATAATAGAGAAAGCAGGAGAGTTCCAGAAAAACATGATTACAACAAAATGTGGCAAGTTCTTACAGAGAAGTATAAACTAAAGCTAAGTTTAAAAGCTTATAAATGCTTATTTTTAAAAAAGAATGAAAAAAAACGCCACTATATGATTAGCCTTAGATAAAGGGTAAATGTAATAACTATAATAGAGATTGATAAAAGATAAGTAGTGCACCATCTTTTGTGTGGTATAAAGAGCGCCAACTTATATATGGCATAAAAGATGCTACTTCAAATTAGGACATATAGACTATTTTTCTGCCAATTTTTGGTGTGAAGGATGTGGACATTTATAGTATACGTCTTGGTTTAGCTAACCTATAGATTTTAGCGTAGCATTATTTGAAGACTCTTTTGTGAGTTAGGACATTTGTCTTGTTTACTCTCTTGGCAGTTAATATTTATTTTAATAGTCTCCAATTAGTATATTATTACAGATGTTTCCACAAAGTGCTAGGCACTGTCTATATAGTAAGGGTCTGTTATTGACCGAATATAGTTTATGATCATCAACTTGGTTTCTATCAATTAGAAATCCTTCTTTTATCATACCTAATTATGGCTATGATGGTAGGGCCAATGTTAGGTTAGAGTAAATAAACTATAAAAAATATATGTAAAAAAGAAAGACTGCTTTCTCTAGCACTATGGAAGGAATGTTAAACAAAGTTTGGGCATTTGTTTAACTGCAGAATATTTTTTATGAACCTATAAATGCTCCATAACTGAAGCCTTCATTAAGGCAGAGTGGTGCTTGAGCCTGAACGGAATAGATCCATTCGCTTTCTTTCTGGAGTAGCTTATTGCTGATATTGCCTCTTCTAATTCCACTCCTCATCATATCTATAATGTGGAATTCAAGATTATTATAATTATTTTCGTGGTATAACTTAATATGCCTTGCGACTGGAGTGTCTAAACCGTTTCTGACAGAAGAGACATGCTCTAAAATACGTATTCTTTTCTGTTTTTCCGACGTAAATCTTTCCGCATAGGCATACCATAACGTATACTACGTGTGTTGTAGCACAATTAGTGAAGGAGTGAATAGGGTATTCTCTGCCTGTAGTTGGGTGTTTAAATGTTTTTTCCGGTTTTATATATTTACAGGCCAGGCAATGGCCACAACGGTATAGGCCTTTCGTTTTTTCAAGCCACATCTTTTTTTGTTTTTTCTTCTGCAGTAAAGAGACTGTGACAGCATGTCTTTGAGGCTTTTGGCCCTTCTATATGTTATGGAAGCATTTTGTGTTAAGACAGATCCAGTGTTAGAAATGGTGTTAAGTAGATACCAGTATTTATTTAGAATCTTAAGAATCTTCTCGTTGTCAGCTCCAAATGTCATTATGCATCTAATCAGATGCTCTTGACTTTTTTTATCTTTGGCTCGTATAACCGCTTTTCTCTATCAGTTTCCAAGGCTCTTTTATAGGCATACTTAAGGACTCTGTTTGGGTAGCCCCGTTCTCTAAACCTTTTTCTTAAAATGTCCGCTTGTTGCTTGAAATCCTGATCAGTACTACAGTTTCTTCTAATCCTTATATATTGACCGATAGGGATACCTTTCTTCAAAGGAGTTGGATGTTGGCTGGACCATGTCAAGAGTATTGGTTGACGTGCTTTTTCTAAAAACTGTAGTTTTAATTTCTCCTTCCGATGTTTTCATAATCTGGAGATCCAGGAATTCCAGGCTTTTGCTTTGAATTTCGTACGTGAACTTTAAGCGCATCTTGTTGTTGTTCAAAACTTTTTTTCGGGCCTCCCCACAACAGCAGGTGGTCATCTATATACTTTCGCCACAGATAGATGTTTGATGTAAATGCTAGCAATTCGTCTGTAAAAACTTGTTTTTTTTCCCAGTAACCCAGGAACAAATTTGCATAATTAGGTGCACATGCCATCCCCATGGCTGTACCTCTTGTTTGTCCGTACCATCTACCATTGAAAGTGAAGTAATTCCTTTTAAGAATAAATTCTAACAAGGTGATGATGAAGTTCTTAAAGAGATTGAGGTACCAGACCATCTTATTAGTCTCCTGAGGAATCTGTATATCAACCAAGTAGCCACAGTCTTTTCTGATCTTGAACCATTATTTTATTCCATATTCGGTTCTGGAGTGGGACAAGGTTGTACATGGTCCCCTTATTTATTCAACTTATACATGTGTAAGGCAGGACTGGACGAATCCAAAGCTGGAATTAATATTGCTGGTAGACATTGCAACAACCTCAGATATGCAGATGATACTACCGTGATGGCTGAAAGTGAGGAGGAACAAAAGGGCCTATTAATGAGGGTGAAAGAAGAGCGTGCAAAAGCTGGTCTGCTGCTCAATGTTAAAAAAAAAAAAAAAAAAAAAAAAAAAAAGAATGAAGATCATGGCAAATAGATGGGGAAGAAGTGAAGGAGGTAGATTTAATTTCATGGCTGAAGTCCCCATCTGCAGAAATTTTGGAGGCCTGGAAAATAAAAAGGCTTCGGGGAGGGAAGCTGTGGCAAATCCGGACAAGCTATTATAAAAAGCAAAGATATTCAATTATCAACAAAGGTTCACATTGCTAGAACCATGGTATTCCTTGTAGTAATATACAGATTTTTTTAGCTGGACCATAAAAAAGGCTGAGCGAAGTAGAATTGACTCGTATTGATGAGAAAACGGATTAAAATAATTCAGAGTCCCCTGGACTGCAAGAAGATCCAGTCAATCAATACTACAGGAAATCAAGCCAAAATGTTCTCTTGAACATTTGATCATGAGGCTAGAGCTCAAATATTTTGGTCAGACTCTGAAGCAGGAAAGACTGAAGGCGGACAAATAAGGGAGGAAGAGGTGCATAGATGAAGTCATTGGAGCGATGAGCATGAGTTTAATGGAATTCAAAGGGACATAAGGTCACGGAGAGTCAAACACGACTGAATAACTAAACAACAACATTCAATTGCTCAATGAATGCATCTCTTATATGGCAGTGGTTTTTTAATAAATATTAATAAGGGCTTCCTCCAAAATGCAGTAAAAAAAATTATTAACCATGATATCCCATATAACACAATGTCTCTATCAGAAATACTACTTTGTTGGATTGTGATAAACATTTAGGTCGGTTGTGAAGATGGAGAGAGGGCTTGCCAAATGACCCTAATGTATTTTAGAGTTTAACAACTTTTTAAATCCGCTGTTCTCATGTGTGAATGGCAATGTGTATTTTTTTTGGTCTGATTAATTGACCTTCCAAGTTTTTAAGGGAGCAGTTAAAATACAAAAAACTATAATTGTGCAATCCCTATACTTTATATTTTATATAGTCTCAAATCAAAAATATTAAACCAATTATAATCAATATTTGAACATTGCCGTTTACTAATGCAAGGTCATTAAGACTGCTTGTCACGGATCCAACATCAATATAATTTATATAAGATCTAGGATGCTATATGCATTCATTTATCAAGATATTAACTTACAATTTAATGGAAGATCATGGCCTTTTGACATCTGCCCTATCGTGCATCATTTTGATCATGCCATTATGCTTTTCCCATCTTATTTTTCAAGGAACCTTTCCTTTTGTTTGATTTATGTAGCATAAGCTCTTCCATCTGATGTAGAATAATAAGATACACAAGAGAGGCAAATCTAATATGCATTATACTTTCAGAAAATATTGAAGTACCAGAAAATGTGATGTATGTTAGTTAAATGCAGCAAGTCAGAGATAAATTGAAGAAAAATAAATTTATGCAGTAGAATATACCATATATATTTTTTGTCTTCAAATTCTATCATATTTTTAAAACAATGTGAATATGTATTGTCTTGCTGTCAATAGCTGTATCGTTTTCAAACTGTAACACAAAAACTTGTGGTTCTTTATAGGGTGGCACTCACAAAATTTTGGATAAATGCAATTTGCCACTAACTGGGATACAGTGCGTGGATCGTATTATCACAGAGAAGGTAAATTCACTTTTTTTTTTTTTTTTCTTTTCTTTTAGTTTGATTCTTATGGTTTATGCTACCTGTTTTATGCCCAATTATATGTTTGTTTCTTAATGTTGAACCTAAATCTCTGTTATATATAATTAGTCGCTTTGGAATAATTTTGACTCAGTCTTGGTTTTTTAAAAAAAATGTACATTTAACACCTGTATCGAAACGTGAAAATTGATTGTACAAACACTAGTTCTGGCATTTCTTATTCAACCCATAACTCTAAAAGAGGAGAAAAAATTCTCTATAGAACTCCATAACCCAGCCGGTGCTGTGTCCTGGCTTTTTCCAAAAAATCAGATGAATGTCCTGAAGCTGCCTTCATATGTAGTCTGCCAAATCTTCTTCTTTTTTTTTTTTTTCTTTTAATTTATGATATAGAAAAATGTATATGGGTTTCACTAAATTGACTTCCGTTAAGATTATTGGATTGATTTTTCTTTCAGAAAATATAGAACAATAATTACCAAGTAGGCT
Organism: Discoglossus pictus; assembly: GCA_027410445.1. NCBI lineage: Eukaryota > Metazoa > Chordata > Amphibia > Anura > Alytidae > Discoglossus > Discoglossus pictus. The sequence continues at coordinate 525,334,454 of CM050163.1, forward strand.
GCTTTAGTAGTGACATATACCTGATATTTTTATATTTTCTGTAAGTGAGATACAATGGCTTGGGTCTAATCGGTACAATCCTGATGCAATGCTCATAATTTCGCCCTACAGTCAGAGCAGCATTGTAGATCGAAAGATTACCATTTTATTGAATCACTGCCCTGGCTCCAATTCCATATTGCTTGCAGAAACCGAATAGGACCATGACATTTTATTTTGACAAATGTCTGCATTCTGATTTATAACAAGCATTTTATTTGGGTGTACTTATAGGCCGTGTTTGATGTGGACAAGAAGAACGGGCTGACTCTGATTGAAATAGGAGAAGGTCTTACTGTAGATGATATCAAGAAATGCACTGGCTGCGAGTTTGCCGTGAGTAAATGGATTTGAAATCTGTGCACTGCCACAATAGTGGGTTTTAAATAAGGTGATTTAGTAGACCTCTACAACAGTGTTTAGTGGCCAACTGAAGTTTTATAATATTACTAGATGGTGGTCAAAATGTTTTTGAAAAAGTTAAAAATATATATTATAATAATGCAATCGTAGATAATCAAATAGATTGCGACGGCAGCTTTAATTGATACAAATAAAAAGGGGTTGGGTATATTTTTTTGAATAAAAATGCATACAAGTCTATGCCCATTACCACTGGCTTAAGTAAGATATTGGTCTAAGGAATAGGCTTTTTTTTTTTCTTTTTTGGACCAGGAAAAAATTTCCCCCCTCCTTGAAATATTTGCAATTAGTTAGTTTTTTTTTTGTTGTTTTTTTTTAAATTTATAGACTGAAAGCTTTTTTTTTTTTCTCCAACCTCCGTTTGCTACGTTACTATGAGTATGTATATACCATTTGGCTTTTACTTGGACGGCCATTGGCTTTCTTTATTAGTCTGGTTTGGCACCTGGGAAGACAAATTAGATAAAGTTCCATTTAATCCAAGATCTCTACCACATTAACAAAAAATAGAATGGCTTCCCCAAGTAAAGAATGATTTTAATTTAAAACGTGAACTTTGTATCTGGGTAAAGAAGAAGTGATCCAACTAAAGGGACTCTTTCACTCTTTCTCTTCTGCAATGTTGTGGATACCAATTCCGTGATCCTCTTCCTGTCTCTAGAAGACTTACATTCTTACATGCTTGTGTGATAATTTGGAAAACAAAAGGTGGCCGTATACAAAAATCCCTAAAAATCAAGCTTTTGTTTTTATTTGCCAAGAGAAAAAAAGTAAAATTTACATAGTTTTCCATAGATATTCCATTACCTTTCACCGTTTTTTCAGTATTTTCTACCTAAACTTGACAGACTAGGGCCTCCATTGAATTGAGCAAATTGTAGTTAAATAGTTTGCTATACAAATGCCGTCTTTTTAGCTACCGGCAATCGGTTTGTGGGTTAGAAGCTCAAAATCCCTGCGGTTGTCAAAATCGTAACTCTGTAACATTTACGGCTTGAAAGGTCAAAGCCTTAGATGGATCAATCTCAAATCACTATTTAATTGCTTCAATTCCTCAAGCCCGCAATTGCCTTCAAACTAGTCGATGGCAAATTTAAATGAAAATCCTACGAGTACCAGATAGGACTCGCAAGGGGGTTAAACCCCTGCACTTTAAAAGTCAGGGAAAGTGTTGTGCAATGAAGTCTAATGTCTTTAATCAGTCTCAAGCTCGCAAGTCTGCAATAAAAAATAAATAAATTAAGTTTTGTTTCTGTGTTATATCAATCTCGTTAATCAAGAGTTAATACATATCATGCCACTAACTTGGACTAGAACAGTATAGTCATTAATTGTTATTATTTGTACAATGCTGGCTTGTGAGTCTGATCGCATATTGGACTTCTAAACTCTGATTGACATTTAAATGCCATGTTTTACTGATGTCATGATGACCGTATCATTTACTATTGTCTATTTCTAAATCGGTAGTTATTGCCTTGTTTAATTGATCATAGCCTGAAATGCTACTTACGGGTGCATGGTTTACGGTTTAGGCTTTCGGCCAGGTAGCTGCGGGCTTGATCAATTGAATCGATCGAACTGTTGCAGTTGAATGAGGTCATTGTTGTCATGTTGAGCTATAGAGAAGAAATACATATTTTCAAACCAGGTCAAAAAAGCTGCAAAGTATTGCCATCAGAACCTAGAACCGTGTTTACTACTAGCCGTTATGTCAAATATGTTTAATCCACTAAAAACATTTTTTTTTGTACCTTGCGGTTATAGCTCAATCTCCACAATTTAAATAACATGTTTTCTTTTTTTTTTTCTATACCACAAAGATTTTTGACGTAACTGCTAAAACATGAGAAAAAATGCAATTGCCTATGTTTATTTCCATTCAATACCTCAACCTATTCTCCCGGAAAAGAATCGCAATTGATTCTCTGATAATGCAAGTGTGGAGACAGTTTGATTTCACAAATGCTGTGATCTGTATAATTTTGCATTCTATCCCCTCTCGACCGACTGCAAGCATAAGCAATTTTCTCTTCAACTGGAAGTGACAGTTCTCTCATCCCTTATCATGGTAACATAATAGTTCCTCCAGGCTAACAACATCCAGGGCTCCTCTTATCTAAACATTGCTAGAACCAGCGCCATGTGGTTTGTGGAAAAATATCTGTGTTATGCAAGTTTCTGGAGCATCAATTTCTAATGTGACGCCTAGTGCTATTAGGATCAAACTACAAAAATACATAGGCAAAAGTGGGTTGGTGCTAACAAGGGGTTAAAGAGATATGAAAGTTATGGTTTCCTTTATTTCACGTGGTTTTTTTTAATAAATGCTAGTGTGTTTTATTTTTCAGACACTGTTCTCTATCTGATCCAACAAACTGATTCTAATACTTAACAACTTTTGGGGGCCCTTGTTAGCCAATAAGCAGTAGTATAGATTTGAGTGATACTAATCTGTCAATGAGACCTACTTATGTACAGTATGCTCTGTGCTTTTCTTATACGTTTCAAGGACGTTTAAGGCTCTACTTCATATTTTTTTATAATATGCCCCTTTTTTAATTAGGATTAATGCCTTTTTTTTTCTTTTTTTTTTTTTTTTATCATCATCACTCCCTTATCTTACCTATAATATCTGGTTGTATGTAACTCCAACATTTTAGCTATTTCTTAAAGTATCACTATATTCTATAGTCTATATGTGTACTGGACACTCATCTGAAGAGCTGGAGTTGAAAATGGGCAATACACAACCTTTTACAGGGACACCGCAAAGGTCTCATGTCCGAAACAAAAAGTACAGCTATGAATAAACATACATTTTTTTTATTTTTTTTTAATGTAAATTATTAGATGAGCTTAATGAACGTCAAGTTGATTACATAGTATGGACATAAGCTTTTAAACTGGGTTTGCCCTTCCTTCTAATCATCCACTCCCGCGTTGTGAGTTAATTAGTATCTCATATGATTAACAGAGAAGCAGAATCTTTTAAGCTTTATTCAGGTGTCGTTTTAAAATATCTTTTATGCTCAATTATCTAACGCCTCTATCCTATATTTTTTATTTTATTACAATTGATTAAAATTGTATATATTTGTATATGCTGGACCTTTACGTATAAATATTTGTTTTCTTTCCTGAGGCAGCCATTGCCTTGTTTGAGCAATCTCTGCAGGAATGTACATTATAGATTTGTAGTGACCTAATTGAATTTACTGACATTAAAGATCACCACGTGTCACCTGATCACCACTGCATTCAAGCTTAATTCACATTTTTTGATCAATATAAGCAAAATTAATACTCAAACTACAGAATAATTATATATAATGGTTAATTATTTAACAACCTTGTTTATTTTTATATTTATAATATATGGATAATAGGCAGAATAACTTTAGAAATGCATGCAAACATGCTCAAAATACATTATTTACATTTATTAATTAAACCCCCAAAATATGTATATGACATGTATTGTACTTCTCTTTCAGGTTTCACCAAATCTCACAAAATTACAGCAAATTGGAGATTAAAATGTTATTTAATGGAATTTGCCTTTTCATCAATCTTCAGAGAGCATTATCCGGCTTTGTATTTTTATTAGAAGACCCAACACCAATCTACAATTAAGTGGTTAAACCACTATTTAAAATTGTTACAAAAACTTTCTTATAGAAATGTTAACAAAAGAGACTAATGTCAATAAACACTATCTATTCAAACATTAATTTGCAATTTTGTGTTATTTTAGTAAAGTTGTACATTTTTGGAAATGTTAAATAAAATATTTAAATGATCACAGCAGATGTCCCAAATATGGTAGTATAGTAAAGTACCAATTTAAACAATGGATTAGAAAAATAGCTTTGAATTTACTACGGTTTGACTGTAACTCGGCTCAAGATCCTCCCACCAGCCTAGTAATTGGGTAAGAACATAATGATCAATATCTATCTATCTTTTTTCTTATTTTTTTTTAATTTAATATGGCTTCTGTGATATCAATAGGCTCTGGTTTTTCACTGGTTAACGGAAACCATATGCAAAAAGAAGATATTAATCCAGGTAACCTCTATATAAATAATTAAGCAATTCGAGAATTACAAGACCATTCTCTTGAGATAAGTGTCTGCCAGAATTTGTTTAATTCAAAGTTGTTTTATACTATTATATTATATATATTTTATACATAAATTGGAATTACGAATATTCCTATGTTTAGTGGTACTGTGCTTCCCTGCTGTGACCCTTTAAATAGAATGAGTGGATTCAGCAAAACCCTATAGAGAATAGTGATATACAGAATAAAACAATGTGAAGAATAGAATTGTGAAGGGTACATGGTAAAACTACTATTAAAAATATTCGAGTGCACTTCCGTATATTTTTCTAAAACATGTTTCATTCAGAATGTGAGTTCAGCTGAAATATTAAGTGTCAAGGAGGTTAAAATGGATGGTGTCGCAGATCAATCTGAGGTTACTATGGTTACAGCAGATCCGGAGATTAAAAAAAAAAAGATTTTTTTTTTTAGGAACATTCTGTCTGAATATTCTTGGTTTCTGGATAGTGTGCAGTTGTGAGAATAAATTCTGTTGGTTTTGAAACCCAAGTTCAGTCTCTATAGAAAGTATTGCATTATCCAATATGGTTTATGTAGTAAACAAAACTTACATTTAAAAAATGTACATAGATGTAATAATTTTCAGGGTTTCAGATTCTTAAATGTTATACATCAGATGGCAAAAGTATCCCATACTGTACTGACTGGGCAAACTTCATAAATAGTATTAATGGCCACAAAAAAATCTATAAATAAGCTACTAATGTAAGTCATTGATTTATTGTATTTTATTCCATTACAGTTAGTTTAGAAAACATGTCTGATTTTGTGAAATATTCCACAAACCAATAACAGAACCGCTATAATCTACTCAAACACATTTTATAGATCATTTTGTATATAGAAGGTTTCATCACATTTGTCTACAGCACTTCATGATACCTTTTTATCCTCAAGGGGAATGGAAATGTAATGAGCAGAAGGGATTGAGGGGCTCTTGCCATCTTATTGGAGTCTGAGAACTACATTTAGCATTTGACAACTAATCCCTTCTCCAACATGCTCAGAAAATAGACTGCTGTAGAGATGTAAATGACACTCACACACACCTAGTCTTCAAAGTATTATGGATACCTCGAAGGGCTAGCGGAAGCAACTGCGACCCTCTCAAACTTTACATCGCACCACAAACACGACACACCAATTACGACCCTCACAAACTTTACCTCGCAACGCAAACAACATACAACACACGTTAACACACATTACGACATCGCAACACTCGGACGCAACTCGCGAACATTACAAAATTCAAAACACAATAAATACACACAGCACATACATAAAAAGCTTACCTACAGCAACAGGGAGTATCCAGGACATCAAAAAGCAACTTACACCTTGATTTCACTCAAAATAAGAGTTTAGACACTACAAAATTTGCTAAGCGACAGAAAAAATGGCCGCCGAACAAAACTAAAACAAGGCTACACACTCAAACACCATGCGAGACACGTTAGCACACATTACGACCTCACAAAAATCGGACGCAACACGCAAACATAAAAACATTTAAAACACAATAAATACAGACAACACACACATGAAAAGCTTACCTACAGCAAGAGGAATCATCCAGGACCTTTAAAAAAGCAACTTACACCTTCATTTAAATACAAATAAAACAGTTTACACACGAATAAAGTCGCTAAGCGAGAGAAAAAATGGCCGACGAACAAAACGCAAACGAGGCTACAGCACTCGAAACACGGAAAACACCACAACACACTCGCAAAACACCACAAGAAAGTCGCAAAACACCACAAAAGACCTACGGATAATCCGCGAAGACGCATACCACACATTACCCGCCATCTTACGCCAATGCGGAAGTACACCACTACGCTAACTGTTTTGGCTCGTGCACGCACAGTATTACAGTGCACACATTCACCACGCTTACACAGCAGCTCCACACCACTAATGCTGCAGCAACATCAAAACAGATTGCAGCTCTTCAACACAATGCTTCAAAATAGGTAAAGTATATTCATTTATTAATTTATTATATATTTCATGATTACACACCAAACAGCATTAGCTACCTTACAATTTCATTGCCGTAATTTTATGACAGGCAATTCGCTAGTCATTTATAATATGGTGGGCAACACACACATACACACCTCTGAATGCTACATTAATTGTAACAACCCCCAAAAAAGAGACTTGTACAATCTCTCCATCAGAAGAAGCTGCCATAAAGGGTTTAAAACATAACCCCAACATCACCATCAAGTTGTCAGATACTACAAAGCTTAAACAAGGATGCTCTTGAAGAATATACAATTCAATGAAGGAAACACATCCAAACCTTCCCTAAAATGTGCAGCAAGAATATGAGCAGCTCCTATACACCCATCATGGCACGTGGATCTTTGGCAGCCTGTAGAAATTCCCTAAGCCAGGCACCCCAAGGAAAACAATTGTGACCAGTATGGACACGCTGACTGAACAGATATCTGGCTTTGTTGAAAACACTCTTAAACCACTAGTTCCTAACGTCAGGAGCTGTATACGAGACGCCACAAACTTTCTCTACAAACTCATTTTCTAATTAAATATCTACCTGCTAACACAATACTTTGACTCACCTGTGCACATAATCTGGCCTGTAAACAGCAGGGATATCCTCAAATACTGACCTGTGTGTGGCTCTCCGGGACCAAACTTGCCCACCCCTGATGTAGAGTCTCTTTTTCTATAGCAACATCCCAAACAAAGATGACACTGAGGCATGACTTAGGTTTCTTTTACCACACACACAGAGCTATAAATATGGCCCTGATGATGTTGCTAATCTAATAGAACATGCCCTGACCCAAAGCACAACTGTTTTACTTTTAACAGGGTATTTTAACAAGGTACTTAATAAAAGTATTCACCCCCCTTGACTTTTTACCTATTTTTTTTTTTACATTACAACCTTAAGTTCAATGTTTTGTTAATCAAAATTTTATGTGATGGATCAAAACACAATAGTCTAATTTGGTGAAGTTAAATGAGAATATATCACATATTATAATTGTCTAACTGCGATTCGTCGTCACGCTTCAGACGAATCGCAGTTAGACAATTACAAACTGCTGCGCATTGCGCAGAGCGCAGCGTGAGCCGCTTGCGCTTGTGCGGCCCGAGAGCAGAGGAAAGAGTGGGGAAGAAGGGGGGTAGAGGCACAGAGGGAGAGTGGGGAAGAGGGGAGGGAGAGTGGGGAAGAGGGGGGGAGAGGCACGGCACAGAGGGAGAGTGGGGAAGAGGCACAGAGGGAGAGCTGGGAAGAGACACAGAGGGAGTGGGGAAGAGACACAGAGGGAGGGGGGAGAGACACAGAGGGAGGGGGGAGAGACACAGAGGGATAGGTGGGAAAGAGACACAGGGGAGGTAGAGGAGGGGGAAAAGACACACGGGAGGGAGAACAGGGGGAAGATACACATGGGAGGGAAATGGCGGGGGGGAGAGGGGAACAGACACAGGGGGAAGGGGGAAAGAGACACAGGCCAGGGGGGAACAGGCACAGAGGGAGAGGGGGGAAGAGACACAGGGGGGAGAGATACAGAGGGTGAGGGAGGAAGAGACACAGAGGGGGGGGAGAGGTACAGAGAGAGGGGGAAAGAGGCACAGAGGGGGGGGGGAACAGAGGAAGGGGTGAAGAGACACAGTGGCGAGACACACAGAGAGAGGCGGGGGAAGAGGCACAGAGGGAGAGGGTGGAAGACACAGAGTGGGGAGAGACACAGAGGGTGAGGGGGAAGAGACAGGGAGGAAGAGGCACAGAAAGAGGAGGGGGAAGAGACACAGGGGAGTGAGAGGAGGGGAAGAGACACAGGGGAGAGAGTGCAGGGGGGAAGATACACAAGGGAGGGAAATGGAGACACGAGGAAGGCCGTAACAGACACAGGGGGAGGGGGAAAGAGACACAGGCCAGGGGGGAACAGGCACAGGGGAGGGTTGGGGGAGACACAGGCGAGGGTTGGGGGAGACACAGGGGGGGAAGAGATGCATGGGACGGAGAAGGGCGAAAGAGACACAGGGGAGGGGTTTAGAGACACGGGAGGGAGAGGGAGGTAAAAACACAGGGGGGCAGGAGATACAAAGGAGGTAGACGAGGTGGAAGGAGACACAAGGGAGGGAGAGGAGGGGGGAAATAAGACACGAGGGAGGAAGTAGACAGAGGGAGAGACTCGCAATGAGCTCCAAAGGGGCTCATTGCAAGGCCTGTGATGAGCGCCAAAGGCGCTCATCACAAGGACATTAAAGTAGAGGGGGAGAGGCTTACATTGTGTGGCAAACAGCATTGCCAGGCTTCAGTTTTTATTGCCGTCATTTTTGACGGGCAAGTCGCTAGTATACATATAATATATACATAAAACTATTTTTTAGAAATGGAAAACCAAAAATTGTCATGTGCGTATGTATTCACCCCCTTTGTCATGAAGCCCATAAAATGCTCTGGTACAACCAATTAGAAGTCACATAATTAGTGAAATGACCACCTGTGTGCAATCGAAGTGTTGCATGATCTGTCATTACATATACACACCGTTTTTGAAAGGCCCCAAAGGCTGCAACACATAAGCAAGATGCGCCACTAACCAAACACTGCCATGAAGACTAAGGAACTCTCCAAACAAGTAAGGGACAATGTTGTTGAGAAGTACAAGTCAGGGTTAGGTTATAAAAAAAAAAAAAAAAAAATCCAAATCTTTGATGATCCCCAGAAGCACCATCAAATCTACCATAACCAAATTGAAAGAACATGGCACTCAGGAAACCTGCCAAGAGACGGCCCGCATTAAAACCGGGCAAGGAGGGCATTAATCAGAGAGGCAGCACCGAGACCTAAAGTAACCCTGGAGGAGTGGCCAGAAGAAAGCCTTTACTTTCAGCAAAAAACAAAATGGCATGTTTTGGGTTTGCGAAAAGGCATGTGGGAGACTCTCAAAATGTATGGAGGAAGGTGCTCCAGTCTGATGAGACAAAAATTTAACTTTTAGGACGTCAAAGAAAACGCTATGTCTGGCGCAAACCCAACACATCAACCAAAGAACACCATCCCCACAGTGAAACGTGGTGGCAGCATCATGCTGTGGGGATGTTTTTCAGCATCCGGGACTGTGAAACTGGTCAGAGTTGAGGGAAAGATGGGTGGTGCTAAATACAGGAATATTCTTGAGCAAAACCTGTACCACTCTGTGTGTGATTTGAGGCTAGGAAGGAGGTTCACCTTCCATCAGGATAATGACACCAAACACAATGCTAAAGCAACACTTAAGTGGTTTAAGGGGAAACATGTAAATGTGTTGGAATGGCCTAACCAAAGCCCAGACCTCACTCCAATAGAAAATCTGTGGTCAGACTTAAAGATTGCTGTTCACAAGCGCAAACCATCCAACTTGAAGGAGCTGGAGCAGTTTTGCAAGGAGGAATGGGCAAAAATCCCAGTTGTAAAATGTTACAAGCTCATAGAGACTTACCCACAGTGATTTGGAGCTGTGATTACCGCATAAGGTGGCTCTATAAAGTATCGACTCTTTTCACAATTAGAAAAAGAAACCTCTTCAAATTTGTGGGCATGTTCTATAAATTAAATGATGCAAATCCTCAAACAATCCATGTTAATTCCGGTTTGAGAGGCAACAAAACACAAAAAATGCCAAGAGGGGTGAATCCTTTTGCAAGGCACTGTACTTACAAATAATGGAGACTACCTTGGGCATCAAAATGGATCCAAAATACGCCAATCTATTTATGGCCTATGTGAAAGAGACTCTTATCTATATACATTCACAGACCTTATAGATACTACCACTATATGAAAGCTTTGTTTATATGGACCGAAGGAAAAGAAAACTCAGACTTTCACAGTTCATTCAATACTTTCCACCCATCTATGCAACTTAAAATGGATTTCCTTACAGAACAGGTGAACTTTCTGGGCACTTATATAACCACGACTAATGACACACTGTGACACACTATTCAGTCAGGATGACTGAAGAAGTGATTTATTCACCTGTGTGTATCAGGGATATCAGGAAATCCAGGTGTGTGTGGCCTCCAGGATCAAACTTGCCCACTGCTGCTCATATATATATTTGCTCCATGATGTCAGAGGCATGATGTCCAATCTCTCTGCATGACATTCAAACTGAACATTCCATGTCATGTCAGTATTGCTTTGCTTTAAACATAAATGGTCCATATATGCAGATGCCGTGGTGTAGTCACCAGTTCACATATATTTATAAATAAATATGAATGTAATAAGTTGGTATTAAACAGCTGAGTCGAAGTACTGTGCAATTAAACTTGAATGTTGAGTATTTTCAGCATAAACTACCAGGGGATTGTGCCATAAAGGGCCCTTGCTTCTACGGTTCAGGGAAGTCCTGCCCTGGCCCCAAAAGTGGGTTATGACAGCTACCTTGTGGTGAAAGTGCTTGTGTACTTCAATGAAGCTGTGAGCTAACCATCTAGGGTCAACCAAGATGGTCAGGCTATAGCAGAAGGGTCAGACACATTGCAGAGAAGGAAATGTCAACCCACTCTAGTATCTTGGTCAAGAAAACCTTATTGATAAGCACAACCAGACACAAGAAGTGTCTGTCGTGCTGCGGTCCATATGGTCATCGATTGTCTGATACAAATGAACGACTAAACAACAACAACAATAATATATATATATAGTTGTGTCCCTCGCTCGTGGCAAGGAGTAGCCAACATTGTGGCCAAGACTATGTAATCTAGCTTGTTTAGAGGGCTAGATGGTCATGTAAAGAAAAAGCATTTTCCTTGCGCAAGACAGGGGTAGGTAGATTGTGTGAAATGAGAGCTTAAGAGAAACTATGAACGAAATGACATACAAAAGTGGCTTGGTTTTCAAATTAATGTAATGACATATGATAGTTATTTGGTTGGAAATGAACTTAATGACATAAGACAGCAACTTGAGCCTAGTGAATGCTGGGGGTGCATTGATGATGTGTACCAGAGGAGGGAAGCCACTGTACTGCGGCAATGTAGGGCTTGATGAGAGACAAAAACTGCATCGTTGGGCTTGAAAAGAGTTGAAATCTTCTTGATCAGGGCCAAAATCTCCAATAAAGGTCTAAATGAGCCACCAAGATAAGGAATGGCAGCGAAACACCCTCCAAGCACAGACTCAAAAGAGAAATGGGGTGTGCATGGAAAATACTGGCTGAAAGAGCTTATGTAAGTTGGAGAGGGACCCTCCCACAATCCCAGCTAACACCTGGACTTAAAAGAAAAAAAAAAAATATATATATATATATATATATATATATATATATATATATACACACCCACAAACACAGTTTTCATTACTGCAATAAACCCATCTAAAACACTAGTTTGAAAATTTCCCATTCATTTAAAGTAGGTTATATTTTGTTGTCATCTTATGACTACATATGATTTAGATGTGATTAACCTGTTAATTAGACTCATTTTACAGTTTAGTTGTGATGGTTACCTTTCCTGAAAATGAACAGGTCCAGCTGTTTTAATATCCATACATCACTGCCTGCTATCTATTTGACTTGGTATAAATCACCCGACTAGTCTTTTATCAATAAATTGCATTATCTAGTCTTGCACCATTTTGTATCACCAGGCACGCACTGTGTCTTAAAATGTTCATCCTGCTCTTAATCAAGCTTGGCCTGTGCTGTAGCAGACTAATTCCACCATCTTTCAATTTCATTGCCAGTAATTTATAGTGCAGACTCCTACTTTCTGGTGAGATTGTTTCCGAAGGATAAGAAAGAACAGGATAAGGGAAGTCAGCATTCATCACTTTCAATGAGAAAAAGAACAGAAAATGATTCTGAAGCACAAACAATTCAGAGCAAGAATTTAAATCTAACATGTAAAGCATACCCTGAAGGTCTGTATATTTTCAATGATTTAAACACAGACTTTTCTTTGCTTAAAGCCTTTGTTAAATTCCGTAGTTGCTTCAGATACTGCAGAACTACTGTAAAATCCCAAAACTTTAGACATTTTGCTCAAACTTTTGTAAAAGTTTAAACTACAGACACATGTGTATATATATATTTTTTACAGGAATGATTATTTTTCTCTATCAATTATGCTATTTTATATTATTATTCTTTTAAAAAAAGTAGCAAGCAAAGTGTGTTAAGATATTATTAGATAAATACAACATTTAAATATGCTCTGGATGTTGAAAACATATAAGTTTGAAAGAGATTGACTAATGAGGCAGGAAATTGTCATTTATCTAGTTTTGATATAGAATTGAATAAATGTTGATGTCTCTGCTGAAAGACATTCATGATACTTTGAAGGTTGTTTGTATAAGAGAGGTGTTTACATTTCTGCAAGTGCAGGGCTTTACGTTATAATTACAAAGAGGGTAGGTATCAAATACTGAAATAACCATGTATATAACATCCATAGCTCCACTGTTCAGTAGATAAGAGCATACCTTCCACCTCAAGTCAGGCCACACAGAAACTTTCTACACTAATGCTAATGTTTTAGTTTGTTACATACTTCACAAATGTGAGTTTTTCCAAAAAATAAAAATACAGTGCTTATATTATTATTAAAATAATGATTTACTGTGAGCAGCCATTTCTTTGATTTAACTGCTTTCAGAACGGTTAAGGGCTTTGCAGGATGGAAAGATTTCAATTAGTCTTGTTGAGTAAGAGTTGCCAATTTTAAGTGAAGCAATTGAACAGTTGTCCTACCTTTTTAAAGCTTGTAAACCAAAGTAAATATATGGACTCCTACGACAGAAAAACTGCATATAATAGTAAATAAATCAAAAGCTGTATTTTCTCCTTAAGTTTTTGACCGTTATCGAGAGTCCTTCAAAAGATGATATGTAAAAAGTGTCAATATTTTGTGTGCCCACCATTATTTTCCAGCACTGCCTTAACCCTCATGGGCATGGAGTTCACCAGAGCTTCACAGGTTGCCACTGTAGTCCTCTTCCACTCCTCCATGATGGCATCACGGAGCTGGTGGATGTTAGAGACTTTGCACTCCCCCATCTTCCGTTTGAGGATGCCTCACAGATGCTCAATAGGGTTTAGGTCTGGTAACATGGCCAGTCCATCACCTTTACCTTCAGCTTCTTTAGCAAGGCAGTGGTCGTCTTGGAGGTGTGTTTGGGGTCGTTATCATGTTGGAATACTGCACTTCGGCCCAGTCTCCGAAGGGAGGGGATCATGCTCTGCTTCAGTATATCACAGTACCTTTTGGCATTCATGGTTCCCTCAATGTAGCTCCCCACTACTGACAGCACTCATGCAGGCCAAGACCAAACATATACACATATGTCATGTGTCTGGCAGACTGGATATCATGCGAGGGGTATCCAAATTGATCCCTAGAACTCTATTCAGTGAGCAGGCTCTAAATTCTTATCCGGACGGTATCTGCAGATCAGTGAACAGCTCCACTGCTTTTTGGAGGCTAGATGTAAAGAAAACCCCATAATGGATTACTATCAAGCATAGTTTAACGTAAATGAGCATCCACCGTAAACTAGAAAATAGATCAAACATTTTGGGGCTACTCTTTGATGCAAAAAAGTAGGAATGACTTCATTTAACACTGTGGATGTGCCATAGTGAAGGATGTAATGGCAATCTTTGAGATCTGATTTGGGGAGCCAGGTTCCGGGGCCTAATTTGAGGATGTGAGCTACGGCATGGTCTATTTTTGCATATTGGAAGGGAAAACTCGCTAGAGGGAATGAGGGAATTGATACTGGGTGTGGTGGAGGAGCAAGGTGCGGAAATGTCGATTGACTAACCTTTTACTGTTGGAATACTTATGGGTGGCAATCCCAATGGGGTTGACCCTCCATACGGGGAACGTCAGGGTAGTGAAGGGGCTCAACATGCAGTGGTTCTAGATTTTGGAGGCGAGAAGCTGGTCCACTACCTCAGGATCCTTTGCAGTGGATGCTAAGTTAGGGCTTGCGAAGGAAACCAGGGGTAATATAACAAGCAAGTTGATAGAGTTTAGCCATTCTGGGTGCATTGCTTGGGAGCAGACCATTTTAGCATGTGCTTGGCGGCACAAGGCGATAAGATATGGAGCAGCCTATAACCGCTGTAAGAGTACCCCTTGGTGTTTAAATTATTGCATATAGGGTTGGTCCCTAAGAAATGCACCTGGCGTCCAAGGCGGTCCTTTTAATTGCGGGCAAGGGAAGGAGGTAAAGCAAGCAGGGAAGTAGGTGATAGGCCAGAGGTGCTGGGTAGTGGCACGTTAGAGCAGAAATTGGAGGAGTGTTTGGGTGACTGACAGTGGGAGCAGAGAGGGACCTTGATACCCGCAAAATGCCTACATATTCCTGATCTAAAACGGCACAATTGAGGGTGAAATTAAATTGAGCCAGCGCTGCAGCTGCTTTGGCTGTGAATGAACGGTAGTAATCATAGAAATGGTGTACGCCGTATTTGTGGGCAAGATCTATGATCAGGTAGAGGCATTTATCCAACTCTTAGCCTCGATTGGGGAGGCCTAAACATTGAATGTCCCCGTAAATACTAAATGATAGCACAAACTCTGTTACAGACAGTTTTCTATTCAGCCTGGGGTCTTTGGCCCTAATGGTCATCTATACTTCACCTTGCAAAAGGGTTTTGTTTTCGACGCCTTCGTTAGATGTATGAGTAATTTATATCCTTGCCATCCAGGATGTCCCTTCTCAAATTAGTGGGAATGAAATGAGATGGTAGGATGGCAGGAGAAGCCAAGGATGGCTCACCACTGAGGAAGGAGCTTGGGTGGCGAGAGGGATGGCCACTGGTGGGAGCAGATTTTCGATCCTCACCATGCTGCTCTCCAGAGAGTTGATGGAAGCCGATAGCTCAGTGAACATGCAGTGTATTTGGGCAATAGGTTCGAATGGTGGGTGGTTAGTAGGTTGAGGACACCTGTTGTTCTTCAGGATCCAGTAAAGTTCAGCCTTGCGTGCTGAAGCCGGGTATGGGATTCCTCTGTCATTTAGCTGATGCGGTAGGAGGAAGAGCTGCTTGCCACGGATGGGGGTCTAACTGGAGATGACCCTGCCTGTGAAAGCATGCTTTAAGTGTCCGAATGGTCCCCATCAGCCATTTCATCTCAATAGAGGGAGTATGAAAAAGGCTTGTTAGAAACAGGAGGACACTTGGGAGAGATTCCTGCTTCTATGGGAAGCATGGTTCTATGTGGCATGATGTAGTGGGCTAGTGTCGGCTATTGGTTAATGAACAGGTCAAGGTTCCTATGGGGGACGTATGAGGACGTATGTATGCTGTAGTCGTGAGTGGGACGAGGCGAGGGCTGAGCGACCTCGGTAACCAGGTGTGAGGACTGGGTTGGTTTAACCTCCCTGTCTATCTGGCCGTGTCAGTATCCCCGGGTATTTAAGTGGTACACTCAGGGATACTGACATGGCCAGCCCGCCCCCCAGCCCCTACATTTAAAATCTTTCTGTAGTGTAGTGGCCCCTTCGACCCCCAACCCCTGCAGGACACCATCCCCCCTTCTCCTTCTCTTCCAACTCTCCCTTCTCCTCCCCTCCCCACTCTCCCTTCTCCTCCCCTCCCCCCCCTCCTTCCTCCCCCTTCCCCCATCCTCTTACTGTGTAACTCTACCATCCTTCCCCTGCAGCACGTCTTCTGGCTGTGGCCGGGAATCACTATTAACATGACGTGTGTGTGAGGTTACTCGGGACTCTCGGACACTGTTAGAAGACGTACTGCAGGGGAAGGATGATAGCGTTACACAGTAAGAGGATGGGGGGGGGGGAGGAAATGTGTAATCCTAAGTGTGGCTTGGCAGTTGCCGCTTTAGGAACTGAGAATTAACCCTGGGCCACGCTCGGGATTACCGCTAAGGCGGTTAATGTGGGATGTTAAAGGACACCTATGGGGTATCAGGGAGATTAGGAGGGTAGCAGGCGTGACTTAGGAGTGGTGAGATGGTGGGTGAGTGAGGAGAGCGGGTGCATAAGGGTGAGTGGGAATGGAGAGTGTGAAAAACAGGCAGGTGGACGTGAAGTGAAGTTAATTGGTATTGTCTGAGTGCTACGTAACCAAAAAGTATATTTGACGTGGATAGGAAAGCATAATGGGCAACGTGAGTGTTTAACAGGAATTTGGGCCTGTCTTATTAAAAACTAAGATTGGGGAGTGTAGGGGTGGGGTGGGGGAGGGAGTGTGTCAGTATGATTGTGCAGATATTTCTAGCACTAAAAAAATGTATTATTAGAAATAGGGCTACTGCCGCTTTAAGAGCCGACAGCAGCCGCGTTCAAGAGACCTGAAGCCTCTAGCATTACATAGCAACCAGACGCATGAGGCGGCAGTAGCTAAAGACGCTATTGAAAGTCAAGGGAGCATTTAGGGGAGAGAAGAGCCCAAAAAGACAGGGGAGGAGGTCACAGAGGGGATAGGAGGCACAGGGAACCAAGGGAGGGAAGGGGATAGGAGGCACAGGGAACAATGGAAACGTCTGGCAGCACAATAGGAAAGAGCGGAGGCATGGCGGGCAGCAGCAGGGAAAGGCAGAGGATGGCCAGAGCAGTGGGAGACTCACCGGAGGAGCAGAAGGAGATAGGAGTCGCAGGAGGTGCAGGAGTCGCAGGAGACGGGAACGAATGGCAGCCGAAGTCCAAATGGTGGAACCCTGTAAGTGAGGGTTGGAGGGGTATTTAAGGTATAGGCTCCTCCCACAAATCCCAGGATCACCTGGACACTTATATGTATGCATATGTAAACTATTTTGGTGTCATTTATAGTTTACACATTTGGCACAATATTTGTTGCAAATTTTGAAGCAGGGATTATTTACTAAACAATGACATTAGTATTTTCAGTTAACTTAATTCTAATGCAGTGCAGTTATGTCCAGCCTACATGGGAACAAGGTCACAAGGCCCAATCCAACTGGAATAGTTTTTATAGTTACATAGGGCCTCATTCTATTATCGGCCGCAGCCGCAAGGACCGGCCGCAAGCTTTACGGCTATTCTATTCCCCTCCGGCCGGGGACTCCGGCAGGCTTGCGGCCGGTGCCTTGCTATCTCTTGCGGCCGATCGCGCCAGAGGAAAGCCTTTGATCTAAAACGGCCGCAGGGAAATCGGCCGTAAGAAAAGCCTGGTTGCGATTCTATTGCTCCGGGAACCCTGTCTGCAAGGCTAAAAACGAGCCGCAGCTTACTTGCAGCAAAAAGGTCCCGCTAGCACCAATTAAGCACATAAAATAGCTCAAATAAAGCCATCCTGCACTTTGAGAAGATTATAAAGTGATTTTAGGTGTTAGAAAAAATAGCACATAATTACCCTATACTCAAATCCGTAAAATAATATTTTTTTAATATACGTAAAATATACATGTAAAAAGTCCAGAGTGCTTGGAGCACCTCAGACACGCCCACGCCGCAGCCGGAAAATAAACAGTTAATTTGAACTCGGGTTTGGGCTGATGTGCAAGCTTGAGAGGGGGTTACTTTTAATCCTCATGTCCCCCAATATGATCCCTAGCATTTACAGAGCTGTACAGTGCCGTCTTGAATTTATTTTTGCGTTTTTAGATTTCTGAGCTTACGGCCGGTTCCAAGATATGCGGCCGGCCGTAAGGGGAGATCCTTGCGGGGCCGTATAATAGAATCGCGAGGTAACAGAACCCCCGCAAGGAATCGCAGCCTTACGGCCGATTTACGGCCGGTAATAGAATGAGGCCCATAGTAATTTAGGTTGAAAAAATACTTTAGTCCATCAAGTTCAACTATTTTAATCTACATAAAAAAAATATTTTTTATGTAGTGGTGCCCAAAATTGTACTCCATATTCCAAATGAGGGCGTACAAGGGATTTGTATAGTGGGAGAATTATATTTGCTTCCCTTGCTTCTATACCCTTCTTGATACATGTGAATATTTTACTTGCCTTTGCAGAAGCTGCTTGGCATTGAGCACTGTTACCTAGGCAGTTGTCCACAAGCACTCCCAAATCGCTCTATTGAGATTATAAATTGCATGGCTATTTTTCCTTCCCAGATGCATAACTTTACACTTATTCGCATTAAATCACATCTGCCACCCAGATGACTATTCCTCTAATTTATGCAAATCCCTTTGGAGGGAAAGTACATAATTTTCTGATTTAATTGCCTTGCACAACTTTGTGTCATCAGCAAAAATGGAGACACCACACTCCAATCCCACTTCTAAGTCATTAATAAATATGTTAAAAAAGGAGGGGACCTAATACTGAACACTGAGGACACACTTACCACATTAGTCAAAACCGAGTATGTTCCATTTACCACAACCCTTTGCTTCCTGTCTTTTATGCCAGCTCTCACTCCATAAGCAAATATTTATGGCACTTCCTGTATCCCTTAGTTTGCTCAATAGTCTCCCGTGTGGCACTGTATCAAAAGCCTTTGCAAAATCCAAATAGACTACATACACTGAGTTGCCTTGATCCAAGTTCCTACTAACCTACTCATAGAAACTAATTAGGTTTATTTGACATGACCTATCCTTCATAAATCCATGTTGGCTCCTACTTATAATCCTGTTGGAATAGACATATTCTTGCATATTATCCCTTCTAAAAGCTATCCCACTACCAAAGTGAGACTCACTGGTCTATAATTCCCTGGATTTGCTCTTGCTCCCCTCTTAAATATACGTATCTCCTCTGCCTTTCTCCAGTCATCTTGTAGAGACCCTGGGCCTCATTCAAATGCGAGTTGGCCAATTGAGTAGCGCTCCATATAAGCACAGAGCATATTTTTTTACGGAGGTTTTTGAGTTTTTGTCACTTATATTACATTAACTTTCTCAATAAAACATTTTCCAATAATCAACTGACTGGACCTTCTTATCTTACATTTTTGAATATATCTATAACATAACTAGAAATTCAATTTAAATAATAAAAAAGATAGTGCAGAGGAAAAAGCAGAAGGAAAAAAAAGTACAACCAACTAGCTAGATAAACAATATTACAACTAACCTGGAGTAGAGTAGTAGGGAAGAGTAAAGTTAAAGTGATCATCAAATGCAAGATATACCTCATTAAGTATTACACAAGTTTCCTAAGATTATAATTACCTCCATTTCAGAGCTGAATATTGAGAGATGGATCCAGAATTGATTTTCGAGTCTCCTCCGCCTCGGCTTCCACCCCAGTATCAGAATAACAAAATGTTGGCATCATATCTAAGGGATGCTAAATGGTGACTCCAACCTAATCTTCTGGAATTGGGGGGGATCTATCTAGGATGGTGTGGCTTATCTCTCATTAATGAGTAGAGTTAATCTTTCTAATTATCTCCTGGAAATGTAAAGCTGATGTCTTCCATCTACTGGCTATGTGTCTTTTGGTAGCTAGAGCCAGTAGTTGGAATAATTTATTATGGTGCTAAGATAGATTTCTAGTATGAATGCCCAGCAGGCAAGACTCTATCGTGATTGGAGTCACCTTTTTGAAAAGTGTGGTGGAAAGTCGGGCTAACTGTCCCCAGATATTTGTTGGCATCCCTTGTCGTATTTGTTGGCATCCCCTGAAACATTTATTGCTCTGTTGTGAATTTATTTTCTGGAATTTATCGGGCGTGCAGTAGGCTCTTTGTAGGACCTTGATAGATGTCTCCAAAAGAGCCAAATTAAGTGAGACTCTGGATAGGTTCAAGCAGGATTCTGTCCACTTGTCCCAGTCTCACTCTACCCCCTGATCTTCTTCCCATTGCAGCATAAATTTGGGTTTCTTATTGCTGATAGTGCTAATAAAGGCATCATAGAGTGACCACACTATGGCTTGGGTAAGAGGGATGTTTTGAAGATAATGGACATCCAGGAGGCCCGGGGGGCGGGGGGGGGGGGGGGCAAGTTATGGGTTGTGCGGAATTCGTCATAGGTCAGGAGATTATTATTAATAAACCAAGTCTCTATCCAGGCAAGGTTTCTGGAGATCCACTAGAGTTTAGAGATGGCATTTGAGCCTGCCATAGTTTTGAGGAAAGACATAAAAGACAGTAAACGAGACAGGACGGGGCTGAGTCGGTGCCTGGAGTTGGCCCACCCCCAAGAGTTCAAAGTTAGAGAAATCCTAGGGTGTAATTACATTTCATTTGACCAACCAAGGATAATTCTCACTCTCCTGGTATGTGTTATAAATTAAGAATTACAGTTTTTGTTTTAATACATTTTCTTTTTCTCTTCATCGTTTACACTTTCTATCCTAAAACAATGACTCATTCTTTTATCATATTGTCCTGAATCAGTATACCTATATTCATATAAAGATTTAAAATACACCCATTGCTTTTTTGCTATATTTTTCCATGCGAAAGAAAACTTGGGTCAGGTAAGAGAAAGATCAGTCGAGGTACTAAAGGGAAGACCTAGAAAGGGACCAAAGAGGAGAGAAAAGTACCAAACAGGTTCCATTTATTGAAGAATTGATGCCAATTTCTTTCCATGGCATATATCATTTGTCCGAATATCACTTTTCATTATGTTTTTAATAATTGGTCTATTAGAAAGTGTTGGAGATTTCCACTTTTTTATATTATTTTTATAATTATTTTTTTTTTTTAATTGTTTATTTCTGGATTTTAAGGTATCATTTTTAAAAATAAAGAACTAAATAAGGGCAATCAGTTTCTCCATCATTAAATTATCCCAGATAATCCCAATTATTTATGGGGAAGAGGGAATATTAGGAGTATTCCAAAAGATAGCCAATACTTATCTGGCATCCAAGGTAATTTGGAAAGCAAGTGCATTTTCTCATTAATTTAACATTAGTAAAGGCTAAACCACCGCAGGTCTAGGGATAACATTTGTTGCAGGCAGTTAGACAATACATTGAAAACTTGATGCCAGGAAGGTTTGATAATGGGGCAATACCATCATAGATGTGAATAGGTGCCTCTATCTCTGCAGACCTCCACAATGGGAATGGGGAACTTCCCATGTTGTATTGATCCGTGGGGTCCATTATAGTTTCCACCACGTCTCTCTCCCACCCATCCCCATATCAAAGTAGGGCATCTTGTGAAAAGGAGAGAATACATTATGGAAATCAGACCTTTAAGGACATACTGTACATCCTCCCAAATATCCAAGATAATTGTTTTAAAATTATTTGATTATTTTAGGTTTTACAAATCCACAATGTACCCGAGAGGATTCAGAAACACATATTAAAAAGAATTTGCTAAGATAAAGAGAACAATAGAAAAACATCTTAGCTTAAGAAATGGATGTTCTGGGGATGAGTAAGTGCATGAAATAATGAGTCTAAGGAACTGATATGCTTTGATATCTCAAAAAACACATTTTATAGATTATGTTAGGATGTGAAATATGAGAGTATTTGTCATGCATGTACTGAACTTATTGTGATTATCTTGAATTGAGCAAACTTCTCTGCAAATTTACATAGCTGCATCACTTTAGGATAAAGAAATGTGAAGGTATGAAGCAATATTAACTTCAAAGCTGGATGCCTTAATGATAGTGATTAATGAAAAATAAGTTTTTCAGTACACTAGACAAATTGATAGATGCAAATGCAAAGAGACAGTACTTGCAGGTACAGACATTTAAATGTATGAGACTCAATACATTTTTGTAATTATTTGTTTTTAGAGAAATTATAGTCCCACACTTTTCAGTAGGTATTCAAATAAGCATGCTTATCCATTGCATATGTTTTATTTCATAAAAATAAATATAAAGGACATGCTTTAATGATTGTTATAACACATGTAAAAATGGATTAAATAATCAAAAAATATAAATATAAAGGACATGCTTTAATGATTGTTACAACAAATGTAAAAATGGATTAAATAATTAACTCTTCAAGCTAAAGTGCCATACATGTCTTAAAATAGTTTACCATTTATATTTAAATAAATTCTGTCACAATTGAGTGTTTACATGATTAAAACATCAAAAACTCCCTATAGTTTGTGTTATTGATATTTAAATTTGATGTACCGTATATTTATTTTAAATAAATGCACCTTAACTCACCAATCTGTACATCTTTATCTTGGTGGCAACCTTTTCTACCACACCTTCAGGCAGTCTCAACACTTAATACATTTCTATTAATTTCTTCCCATTCAACCGGCTCATGCATTGCCCTTACTTGAAATTGAGGATGCTTAGTGGCAAAAGACTAATCAGGCAACATAGTAATGTAAATTGCCCTATTAAGCCACTCCTGTTTGAGGTAGCAGTTAAAAAGTTAAGGTGATCATATTTGTGATTTGGATGCAAGCCAGGCTGAACTCTTCTGGAAAGGGAACTGGAACAGTGGTAGGCAAAGTAATTCCTGAAGTGACAAACCTGGTGCTGGACATTAGTATTTCTGTGTCGTGTACAGATGATGCAGTCAGAATGATGCAATGACTGACGGTTTGAACAGCAGGGAAACACTGAAATCAATGACCATGTTAAAGACCATAGGATCAATGTTGCTTACTCTTATATCAGAATGTGACAACCCTGGGGTGAGGTGGTCATGTGTGCCCTAAACCATCCTGCTTTCAGCTACAGTAACACTGCTAGATTGTCAGAGTTTTGGTAATCCCAGCTTCCAGCCTCCTTTTCATATATCCGGATAAATGCACAGGACGCAGGCTTAACAGTGATACTCTCAGTGGTTAAGAATATAGTTCCAGGCAGAGTCCATAATAATAATTACAGTAATTACAATTATTATATTCCCTCAGAATAAAACATACACTTTGCTTATAAATGTTTAAACTGACAACGCTTTATTGAGGAACACACAGCATATTTAACACTACTCAATAATATTCAGTCTCCAACCCCATCAGCCTATACCCTAGCCACGTGGAAGGCCTGTCCATCTAGTGATGTCAACCTTTCTGGAGCCTAACAGGGTCACTAACTTAACTGTACCCTTTGTTCCAGGCTTTCCAGGGGCTATCTGATGAAATTAGGAGTGGAGATACTCTGTCTCATGTTGTATGTGACTCTCCCTGCAATAGATTTCATCCCTGCAACCAAGTATCTTGCCCCACATCCCCAGGAGACCCAAGTAACATACATTATTGAACTATTTGGGAAAAATGTAGCACTTAAACACCAAACATGACTGGGTACCATCCACACATCCATAACTGTACATAACATACGAACAAGTATAACAGGGTTCATCACAAACAGGATGACTGACAGTAAAACATGGCACACAATAATAATATGACTGTCACAGTCCCAGTATCCAGGCTTGCAAGAAATCTTCCTGGGAAAAGGGACTGCACAGCTAATCCATGTTAGCTCACAACAATCCCATTTTGCTATTTAAATAATATATAATCTATTTTTATCTAAGAATTAAGCAAAATAATCTGCATATATTACAAGGAACTACAATTTAAAAAGAACTGCTAGCACATCTATTAAGCAAATATCTCCAATTAAATTACATACAATAGTGTATGTATAATGTAAACTCTTACAAGAAAAAGACAATCAACACCTTTTGTACTAATAAGAGTGTCATATATTCACTGTATGCCCTGTACTTAGCGCTCTGGGCACTTTAGAAATAAATGATAATAATAATACCTAGTTTAAAAATCAGACAGTAAATATTGGGTAATTTAACTGGAATAGCTCAAAGCAAACTAATGGAGAGATACTATCTTTTAAAAACAGAATTAGCATTATCACTCATTTTATTCCATATTTTCTTAATTTTAATACATACAGTGCCTTGCAAAAGTATTCACCCCCTTGACTTTTTTCCTTTTTTGTTACATTACAGCCCTAAGTTCAATGTTTTGTTAATCTGAATTGTATGTGATGGATCAGAACACAATAGTCTAAGTTGGTGAAGTGAAATGAGAAAAATATATACATAAAACTAATTTTTAGAAATAGAAAACAGAAAATTGGCATGTGCGTATGTATTCACCCCCTTTGTTATGAAGCCCATAAAAAGCTCTGGTGCAACCAATTACCTTCAGAAGTCACATAATTAGTGAAATGATGACCACCTGTGTGCAATCTAAGTGTCACATGATCTGTCATTACATATACGCACATTTTTTGAAAGGCCCCAGAGGCTGCAACACCTAAGCAAGAGGCACCATTAACCAAATACTGCCATGAAGACCAAGGAACTCTCCAAACAAGTAATGTACAATGTTGCTGAGACGTACAAGTCAGGGAGAGGTTATAAAAAAATATCCAAATCTTTGATGATCCCCAGGAGCACCATCAAATATATCATAACCAAATGGAAAGAACATGGCACAACAGCAAACCTGACAAGAGACGGCCGCCCACCAAAACTCACGGAACGGGCAGGGAGGGCATTAATCAGAGAGGCAGCAAGGTAACCCTGGAGGAGCTGCAGAGTTCCACAGCAGAGACTGGAGTATCTGTACATAGGACGACAATAAGCCTTACGCTCCATAGAGTTGGGCTTTATGGCAGAGTGGCCAGAAGAGAGCCATTACATGTGGGAGACTCCCAAAATGTATGGAGGAAGGTGCTCTGGTCTGATGAGACTAAAATTGAACTTTTCGTCTATCAAAGAAAATGCTATGGGTCTCATTCAATTGCAATTCTCGCAATTGAATAGGGCTTTATATAAGCATATTTATTTTATAGAACATTTTAGTTACTGAACTTCTATCCAAAAGTAAGGTCTTCCCTAGCTAAAAACTTCTGTAAAAATGTATGCTCTGTGCTTATATAGAACCTTATTCAATTGTCCAAATTGCAATTGAATGAGGCCCTATGTTTGGTGCAAACCCAACACATCACATCACCCAAAGAACACCACCCCCACAGTGAAACATGGTGGTGGCAGCATCATGCTGTGAGGATGTTTTTCAGCAGCCGGGACGGGAAAACTGGTCAGAGTTAAGGGAAAGATGGATGGTGCTAAATACTAAAAAAAAACATCTTCAAATGTTATTTTGTCCTATTTGAAGATGTTTTTTTTTTATTATTGTGAAGCAAACAACAAAGTTGTGTGCATGTTCTGTAAATTAAATGATGCAAATCCTCAAACAATCCATGTTAATTCCAGGTTGTGAGGCAACAAAACACGATAAATGCCAAGGGGGTGAATACTTTTGCAAGGCACTGTATAATAAGACAACCAGTGAACAATATCACAAATGTTAAGTAAAAGGAAATAATACATGCATTGAAAAATATTTTCAGCTTATGTTGATCTAAAAAAAAAAAACATAAATTTAAATTAACATGAGGTATCAACAAAAAAGTCAAAAGGGACCCCTATTACTGTGCACACCTATTGTTGATCTAATCTGAAAGAGAATACAAATAAAAACTTAGCTTTTAATATATTTGTTTAAAAAAATATTAAAATTGACAGATGCAAGATATCAAATTCATTAATCGCGTGGGTATAATCAATCCGGAATCTTTATGAAGTGCCAGTGCCTGAACTATTGGATAATATAGGAGGTGTATTCACCACTAGAAGTGTATCTATTAAAGTGCTTAAATAAAAGTTCTAGTGCTTATAATACTCAATTATGGCATTAGAACCTATAACTAGTTGAATCTAATGCAGTGAAATGTGATTTAGTGATATTGCTATAGAATAACTAAAGTAATTAACAACTAGTCAGTAGTTGAATAATTCCCATCTAGTCCGGAATGCACAGTTAATACTGCCATCTAATACCCGAGAGCTCAAAGGCTTAATATTAGTGATTATTCGCGACTGAATATTGCTCCATAGTGATAGTATATAGTCTGTTAGATTCTGAGAATCGGAACTTAATTCTAGCGTGCCACGCCGTTTAGACGCCTCACGATGACGTTCCTTCGTCTGACCCAATATTCAGCCGTGAATAATCACTCATATTAAGCCTTTGCGCTCTTGGGTATTAGATGGAAGTATTAACTGTGCATTTCAGACTAGATGGGAATTATCCAACTACTGACTAGTGGTTCATTATTTTAGTTATTTTATCGCAATATCACTAAATCACATTTCACTGGATTAGATTCAACTAGTTATAAGTTCTAATGCCATAATTGAGTATAATAAGCACTAGCACTTTTATTTAAGCACTTTAATAGATACACTTATAGTGGTGATTATACCTTCTATATTATCCAATAGTTCAAGCACTGGCACTTCCTAAAGATTCCGGATTGATTATACCCATGCGATTAATGAATTTGATATCCTGCCTCTGATAATTTTAATATTTTTAAACAAATATGTTAAAAGCTAAGTTTTAATTTGTTGTTCTCTCTGATATTAGATCAACAATAGGTGTGCACAGTAATAGGGGTCCCTTTTGTCTTTTTTGTTGATTACTGTCTCTTTGATCCCTAGTGGCACCCTAATAGTTCATATGACTTGTCCAAACCTGAGCCACCTTTCTTTTTGTGTTGACAACATAATGAGTTAAATAAAATAAAAAAACCTAACTTGGCAAAAACTGATTTGATAGTCAGTAATGGAGACATTTCCAGCAAGAATTGCTATTGCTCAGGGCTAACTTAGGGGAGATACTATATTTAACAATGAGATTAACGCTGCCACTCTATGCTATATCTTGTTACTGGATAAAAGTGTTCTTATTCATTTGTTGAATAAAAATGTCTCTGGATATTGTGGCCTATATAACTGAAGCTATTTTCGGTTTCACAATTATCATTGTTAAGACATCTTTTGTTGTCTCAAATTGAATCTAAAACCAATTTAAGAGCTTGGAGCCCTATTTAGATCGCTATTTTGTAAAGTTATAGACCCCCATAGTATATTAGAGACTAATAAGAAAACCATAAAGACCCCCATGGTGAGGGATTAAGGCACCCAGGACCTCGAAAACTGAAGTTACTCCTCAATTTAACTCCAAATCAAAGAGTTTTAGACACTCAAAAATCCCCTAAGCGAGAGAAAAAATGTCCACCGAAGCAAACTAGGCTACTGCAGTCTAAAGACACAAACGCCACCAAACACCTACGGATTTCCTGAAAAAGACGTCCGAGATTCGAAAACAAGGACGCAATTCGCGCGACCCCAAAAACATTACAAACACAATAAATACAAACAACAAACACATAAAAAGGCTACACCCAGGACCTCTGCAAGTGAAGTTACACCTCGATTTAACTCCAAATTTCGGAGATTAGACACCCGAAAATCCCCTAAGCGAGAGAAAAAATGGCCGCCAAACAAAACTAAAAACGAGGCTAAAGTATCCTAAAAACGCAAAACACCACCAAACAGCTACGGATATTCCGAAAAAGTCGGACGACATCTGAAACGAAGGACACTAAATCAGCCACAGCCACATACCACACATTAGCCGCCATTTTAGAACAATAATTTATACAATCCGGAAGTACACAGCTACCCTAACGGATTTGCCTCGCGCACGCACACTATTACACTGCACACATTCATGACACTTACACAGCAGCTCCACAGCACTGAAAACACACATTGTATGCTGCAGCAACATCAAAACAGATTGCCAGCTCTTCAACACAATGCTTCCTGCATATATTACTTGAAAAAAGTATATTACTATATTAATGTATTATTTATTTCATTACCATACACCAAACAGCATTAGCTCACTTACAATTTCATTGCCGTCATTTTTTGACAGGCAATATTCTAGTGGAAATATATGCTCCAGACACAAAAGATCGGGAGAGCTCTTCAGGAAACATCAACTAGAAACAGAGGAATCAAAGCATTCCTATAAGGACCAGGCAAACGGATCTCCAGAGACGCGCTGCTCGTACCTCATTATGTGAGGTTGATAATTGTGAGTTTACTGAATTTTCTTACTTGACTGTATTTGGAGTTATATCATTTAATTTGCACTAAGGGGTTGTTCGCTTGACTCCTTTTCCCCTTGTCTTGTCTTGTCTTTCCTTTACTTCAAGGAATACTATGTGGACAGTATTCTGTGGAATAGCAGCACACCTCCATTGATTGTGGGGCCAGAACTGTTTGAAGCTTCACACAAGTGATTTGATCTCCAGCACATCTGGAATTAATATCGAGGACTCTTGTCCAATACTGCTTATTCGGTCAAAGGGACGGTTGTTTTCCAGAGGTTGGATAATATCCATTGTCTCATCGCTATCTAAGATATATTTACAGAGACTCATCACTATTATACGACTATTATTATTATCACTATTATTACTATTAGTTTTTTTTTCTTTCTTATCATTTTAATCACTGTTACTATCATCTTCGCTATTGTACTACGTGCCAGGGCTACAACAACTGCACACATACTTGAGGTGGTGCGCATTTCTTTTAAGTTATAAGTCTTGTATTGAATGACGCTCTTGGTAATTAACAAGATACAGTAAAGACTATGAGCCTCATTCAACTGCAAGACTGAAAGTTGCGGTATAAAGGCCATATGTCTGCAGTCTTGAACTCTGCTACAATTACCTAGCTATTAAATTGAACAAGGCCGCAAGTCACAGGCCAAAGCCTCAAGACCGTAAACCCCTCCTGCGCTCGCAAGCTGTCAGTAGGCTGGATTAGATGTGGTCTGCAGTTACAATCCAATCCCATTATTACGGAGTGCGCAAAGGCCTCTCAGCCAATAGAAAGCGGGCTTGCCGAAGATGATTGACAGAGAGTGATTATAAAGTTCCACCCGCCCATGAGTTGACTGTGTTGTAGATTCTTCCAAAGTTGCACGCAGGTCCTGGAGTTTGTGGTTTCAGCCATCCCCGATCCCCCAACAGTTAATAATGCAAAAAAAAATTTCAGATATATATACAGTAACACTTATTTTTATTTATCGTTATATTCTTTTTGTGATTTAAATGGAGGGAGGAGGGAAGAGGAGTGCAGAGGCAGGGAGCAGGAGAAGAGACAAAGTGAGGAGGAGAGAGAGGTGGCCCTATGGAGTGGTGAAGGAGGTAGAGGAAGGAGGAGTGGTGGAGGAGGAGGTGAGGAGAGATGAAGGACGTGTGGAGTGGTGGAGGAGAAGAGTGGGGGAGAGTGGCAGAGAGAAGATTGGAGGGAGAGGGGGAGGAGAGTGGAGGAGAGGAGGATAGTGGAGTAGAGGAGGTGGTGGTGGCAGGATGCCCATAGAAATAGGCACATAAAATACAGGGATGGGGGGGCATGACCCAGGGGGGTAGTTTGGGGGAGGGACAGGCCTCAGGTGCAGGTGAGGGAGCAAAGGATCCCTGTCCACAGTTGGGAGGGCAAGAAGCTAAAGGCAAGCACAGGGACCCGAATTACACACAACGTGAGAATGTGGTCTTCTTTGGTGCGATCTGTGGATGCCCCCTTATCCTTGCGGGGGAGGGAAGTTAGGCATGTGCCTAGGGCCAAGGCATGGAAAAACGTAGTGGCCACAGTAACAGCAGTGGGAACAGCGGAAAGGGATGCAAGGTCTGTAAAGCACAGGTTTGATGACATCAGGGCCAAGGTGAGCAGGATGAAGGCCAAGGAGAACAGTCAAGCTGCAGCACAAAGTGGTGGCCCCAGAGTGACTGTGAAGTGCAACGAGTGGGAGATGGTGAGGCAAGGACTTTCTGAGGTAGTTGCCCACTGCTGGAGCTTCAGGCCTGATGGCCCAGCTGGATCTAGCCTCCATGTCAGGTGAATATCACATTCACTAACATGCCACCACCTGTACATCAAACACTGCCACTGCCTCATGGGGAGATGCCTCCACCTGACCCCCCCACCACTAAGGAAACCTTGTGCCTTCTCAACAGCACTCCTCAGGGACAATCTATTGGTCCAAATGTTAACGTAATCTAGCCTGGCTACAGAGTATAGGATCAGGGCCTATGTGATGGTGATATTTTGTCCCATCACATGGTCCATTATGCCCTTCTCTGTGGACACATAGGGTTCTGTGTAACATTTCACCATTTGATGTTGGCTGAGGTACAATTCTGGTTCATGAAGGCATCTTCTGCATCTGCAAGCATTGTGAAGGAAATTTATTAAGTGTAGGATTTTCTTAGTGCCTCTCAGGTAGACATTCCTTCAAAGGCAGTCCCCCGTAACATGTAGCTCCCACAATATTAAAGCTATCATATATCCAGATATCTAAGACATGGCTGTTAGCTTAAATGTAGATTAATACCGCTATGGCGGGGGACTTGCAAAGTCTCACAATGGCATGTTAATGACAGCCAGCATTAATATATGCACTAGTGAAGCATGTGATACTGACCTCAATATCAGTCTGAAAACAGATCATAGGGTCTGATGTAAGTAACAGTGAATCTGGCTGCTAACCTTTGTGTCTTCTCTGTATTAATGTGTATTTTGCCATATTGCTGATATCATGAGTATCCTTTAATATGTGCTAACACTGTATAGCTGATGGATATGATATCAATTTTGATTAAAAATATCATATTGCAATGGTGATAGTACACCTTGACCACTAACACTGGTCACAGCTAAGCATTTATTGTGAGATGACACATCATTATTAATGGTCATGGCCAGTGAGATATCCTGAGAACTAGCTAATGGTTAGTAATGCTTGCATATGGAAATCAGGTGAATTGGTATATTGTTACAGTTACAGTATTTAGCACTGTACTTTACATGCATGTTTTTCTTTTTTGTTATCCTCCTTCACCTTTTTTGGACCACTTATTTTCAAATTTTTGTTTTGGGAACACACTGTATGTGTAAAACTGGATTGGATTACACAGTTCTGGGGTTTTTGCATCTGTTTCATTGAGCAGATATAGACAAGTTGTAAGTTATATGCACATTAATGGTTTATTCAATTTAACTGAGAGATTTCTGATGATCCTTTTTTTCATCAGAGTAGGGTTGCAGTGGTGTAGTGCCCACATCTGACCCTGGTAGGTGCTATGCATCATGCTTATTCTAGACTATGACATTACCCCTTTTAGGTATCCCATTTTCCCCCCAAAAAGACTCTTGCTCTCTCGGGATCCGCCCACAACACACACCCATGATATTAATGCACAGTCTTGTCCATTTTTTGATTGTGCTCTGTGTATGACATAAAGCTTTGTTATACCATTCTAACCGTGTCAGTGTGTTTTCAATGGTTGGGGTTTTGGGACATCCACATACATCAAATTTGTGTCACATTCCTATATCAGTAAACTAATGAGCCCTGGTTACTATGCAATAGATTAATGCATCGTTAAAACATTTTTTGGCCCTCATCCCTAGAGGTGGCCCTCCATTCACTAGCTCCGCCACTGCGTGGAGCGTACCTGTAGTCGATATAACTGGAATGTTATTATTTGGCAGATAATTAAAAAATGAGTATATGAGCCCAGAGTGACAGATTTAACTCTTCTTTTGCACTAAGCAGAATTGTTCTAAGGCAAGTGTGATGAAGACCCTACAGCTAGCTGTTCACCTAAAGTTTGTGTCAGTGAAAGGATTCTCCACAAAACAGTTTAAGATATCAATATCTATGGGAGACTTCAGTTGCCCAGAACTATAAACGTTGCACTGGTCACAAATTTAACTTCAAACAGAATGCAAATGAAATGGAATATAATAAGTCCCAATAACCAAACATTACCTTCTGTAGTTCAGCATAAACCTGTGCACAGAATAGTAATGAAGATCCATAAATGTAGAAGTCATTATAGCTATCAATAAATAAACAAAAGTCTAATGCTGTAATTGTAAATCAATTGCTATCTGTCTAGAATCTGTGATAGTAATCAATTATGGAAAAGCTAGATGGTTGTAAATATGAATGTTTTGTACTTACATGTGCAGTAATGTGCTTGGAGGAAAGTTATTTTGGAGGACCAGCTGACTTTTTGCATAGATGAGTTATAGGACTTTAAAAATCTAATTTAATTATATATATTTAAAATGTCCTAGCTTGTGTATGTATCTTAACTATGTATAGCATTATCAGTATTTACATGCATATGGTTATAAAGGCCAAGTTCACAACAAGCTGTGTACTATTTATAGAAAAATCGAAATTGGGTATCTGTCCACAAGAGCTTACCATTTAATAAAGACTAGCTGAGATTTGCAGAAGGTAATTTGGTAGGTGCATATATCAAAAGTTATTTTGTAAGTGTCTTTGACACTTGTGGAAGTACCATACCTTGTGTCAAGATATGGGACCAGCTTGACTGGCCATGATCATTAACTCTCGCTGGTAATAAAAAAAAAATTACATAACAAAGCCTTATATTGACCGTGAATGTACTTATATAATGTAATCATATCAACTCTTAGGTATCTTTTTTTCTCAAGAAAAGAAGTTTAATTTGGGTAGTCTTTTTTTTTATTACATGTTGTACAGCAAGTAATCTGAAGCAATACAATACAATATGGCATTACACATACTAATACAAAGCTGTTGTACTCCCTACTAGACAATTGGGAACATGAGACAATAGTGTAATACTGATATATTTTAAACACTGTGTTATAGATTTTGAGCCAGGTGGTAACAGTATGGTATACATCAGTGGTGACAACCTTTTTGATTTGGGGACTGGTTGGTTCTCTTTCAATGAGACTAGACAAACATGGGATACTAATTTTGCACTGCTTTGAGCACAATATTTACTGCAGATACATTCCTCAATAACATAATTATAGTGGTATGTTGAAAGTGTAGTCTCTGCTCATCCCTCTTTATCCATGAGAACCAACAGCTAAGATTTCCTAGGACTACCACTGGTGTATGGGATGTATATGTTAACATGGTAACATTTTTTACTGTGTTAATGTCCTTACTCCACAATTTGTTAAAAAAAAAAATGTATATGTAAAAAGAATAGAAGAAATAGATTTCAGACCATTAATTAATTTTCAACAAAACTTACAGCACTATTAAATTCCCCTAACATGTAAAAATGTAGCTAATGACGCAGCTCGCAAGACTTACAGCTATTAAATTGGCCTCTTAAGCCAGCCTGCCGACGACTTGAGGGCTAGGAGTGAGAAAACTCTACGGGACGTGAGAATTCGACTTGTGAGCTTGCAAATCCTTTGATCTGTCAAGCCTGTAACCGCTATGTTCCAATTGAGCTATTAAATTGGATCAAAATCACTGGCGTTCAACCCCGTAGCTCGCAAATGAAGCCAAGAAGCCAATGAGTGCTAGAGAGGACCTGCAAGAAAGTAAAGTCTAATCTGTAGTACTGTAAATGCACATATACACACACTACTGTACTTTCATTTAAAAGGAAAGTGATGTTAGGTTTTAGAATTAATAGCACAACATTCTCAAATCGCAAATCGGCCCAATAAAATACTTTATTTTATGATTATTTTCTGTGTTATATCGATCCCGGCAATCAATGTGTTAATACATATACTGGAACTTGCATGTAATAGAATATCATATTTCCGGCTTTATCAATATTGCACTATATCTGTAATGTGGGTCCGATTATAACTTGTAATTGAACCCTGTAAAACTTTGAAATCCCACCTCCAATTTTTAGTGACGTAATTTTGACGATCTCTGTTTCCATTGGCTCCATCTAAACTCGTAACTGGTCAAGTTCACGGCCGCACATCCAACGAGCGAAAAATGGTTTACAAGTTTTCCTCTCAAGCCAGTAACTCGCAGCATGTTCTAATTTAATAGCACCATAAAGCCGCAAAATGTCAAGCTTGCAGCCGTTGCAGGTCTCACATTGTACATATGAGCTTCAAATTTAATGTGGCTGATGGTCATTGGGGAAATAATAAAAACTACTTTTGCTTTTAACATTACAAATTATGTGTTAGCTTTCTAAAGTTTAAAACATAAATTTTAATGCAAACAGAATATGGGACAAAAATATAATAACTTGCACTCCTCTTTGGAGAAAAGCTTGGCAAGTGATTATTAGTGATCATTAGCTTGCTATGTTTGCATATCCAGTTTAGCATTTAAAAGGATGGTGTGATTTCAAGCGGTTTAAATTTACAACAGCTTCTGAAGATTTCTTCGCACTTGTACCAATTAAGAAGCCAGACTGATGAGCATTCAGTTCACCAGCAGTTTTTTCTTTATGGTTTCCTATTTTCCTGTTTTTTCGATGGTTTTCTAGCTATATATGTTAAAACATCAAACTTTGTGGCCAATCTCATTGCTAATCAAATATGCTCCATATTTTAGTTTCTAATTCTTGGCTGAAGGGATCTGAAGGCAATAAAAGGTGGACAAAACTCTTCCATTCATTCATCGGGAAAAAGATGACACCAATCAATGTCTCTTAGTTCTGAACATCCACAGCAAATTGCCATTTATGAAGTGGACAAAAGTAAATTTAACATTTTTAAAGGTGAAATAAAGCAATGATCATGTTTGCAGTATATAGTGATCACTTTTTTATTGGACAAACATTTTAGTTGGAGTGACAAGATTTCAAGAATTGCACCTCTCTTCATCAAGTCAGAAGCAATACTGATTAAGGTTTTTAGCATGAGAATTAATGACTTAACTTGGTTTTGGGTTTTCTAGCACATTATCAAAACGTCTTGTGATCCTGCCACCTTATTTCCCAAACGTTATATTTGTTTTTTTAACTTAATAATATGTGTGGTGATAGCATTTGTACACTTGATCCCCCGAGTACTTTATTTATGATTGATTATTCATCTGAATTACTGGACATTTACCGTTAACCCGCTCTTTACAAATATTTATGACGTTACAAACTCAAACAAGATGTTAAT
The DNA here is from genome assembly GCA_027410445.1 of Discoglossus pictus. NCBI lineage: Eukaryota > Metazoa > Chordata > Amphibia > Anura > Alytidae > Discoglossus > Discoglossus pictus. Next base: position 525,369,746 of record CM050163.1, read on the forward strand.
CTTAATTTGATTCTGCAAAAGATGTAGTGACTTATGGACATGTTTAGGTCTAGGTCTAGATTGGAAGCAACACCGATCCGTCTCCTACAATCTCCTGTTTCCCTTCCCTCTGCTCTCTCTCTTCTCTCTCTATATATTTATAGGTCTACAGCAGCAGAAAACATAATAATTGTCCATTAACAATAATTAACAATAAAATTGGACACGATGGGGAAATGAACATAAGTAATCAGGGGAATTAATACAACAAAAATGGAACAACAGCATTAAAATGTCACAATAAAACAGAGATGATGAATTTATTGCAATATTCCACAATATTTGTTTCTAATAAAGACATATTTCAGTTAAAATGTTTGCTTGCTCCCACGTGTTTCTCCCATATATCCCTTGAGTATCTTTGATTCTGAATTGAGTGATCTCTTTGGGTAAAATGATGTACGACTGGGGAATAGCAATTGTTTTCTTTGTGCTTCTTAATGGAAAGTCTGTGTCCAGTCTTAAGTGCAGTTTTTGGTTTAAATACAAGCACGACAATAATATAACCCTTGAGTGTGTGTTTCGAAATTTGTATTAACTTAAACTATTTATATAAATCCATGTATATGGAAGTGATGTGGAAAACCATTACAGAAGATATCACATATAATAGTTGTCAAACTACGAGACGTCGTCACGCTTTGTGAGCTTGCAAAGCGAGCTCACAAGAATTGCATCCCTCACAAAGCGAGGGGCCGCATTTGCGGAAGGTGGAGGCTTTACGGTGCATGACTTTGGAACAACACCACCCCACACACCTCTAAACTCGCAGCACTTAGTCCTACGGTGTCCCAAACCACCCCACACACTAGTTAACTTGCAGCACTTAGTCCTCTCCTTCCCCTCCTCCTCTCCTTTCCCTGTGTCTCGCAAAACACTGCACTAACCCCAGAACCACGCAAACACAAAAGCAATAAAAACACACTAATAAACCCAATAATGATTAAAAAAAAACACTCACCCACAGCACAAGGGGACAGCCAGGACATCTGGAAGTGAGGTTACACGCAAATTTAACCTCAAATTCCACCGTTTCGGAACTCGAAAAATGGCTAAGTGAGGAAAATAAAGGGCGCCAAAAAAAATTAAAACGAGGCTCCACGACCCCGGACCACCCAGCCACGTAAAACTTACCCAAGAAAGGATCCAAGATAAGCTAGGAAACCCGCATTAACCCCACATTAAGCCTCACAGTGGGGGTCCCCGATCGCACTCGATCGGGTCCCCCGCTGCAATGAATTCCTGCCTTACGGGTCCTTAAAGGACCGTAAAGGTCCTTAAAGGATCCGTAATTTTTTTTTTTTAACCCTATCACTCATGGGGCTCTATACAGAGCCCCATCAACCCATAAATAACCCTGTCACTCATGGGGGTCAATCCAGACCCCCATAAACATTTAATTAACCCTTGAAGGGATCCGAGAGAAGCTCGGAAACCTGCATAAACCTCACATTAACCATCACAGTGGGGGTCCCCGATCGACCCCCGCTGCAATCAAAATTTAAAATTCCAGCCTTACGGGTCCTTAAAGGACCGTAAAGGTCCTTAAAAAACCCGTAATAAAAAAATTAACCCTATCAGTCATATACAGAGGCCCATTAACCCATAAATAACCCTGTCACTCATGGGGGTCAGCCCAGACCCCCATAAACCCTTAATTAACCCTGTCACTCATGGGGGTCAATACAGACCCCATAAGCACTTAATTAACCCCCTCACTTATGGGAGTCAATACAGACCCCATAAATCCCTAATTAACCCTGTCACTCATGGTGGTCAATACAGACCCCCATAAGCACTTAATTAACCCTGTCACTCATTGGGGGCCAATACAGACCCCCATAAGCACTTAATTAACACTGTCATGCATGGGGGTCAATACAGACTCCCATAAGCACTTAATTAACCCTGTCACGCATGGGGGTCAATGCAGACCCCCATAAGCACTTAATTAGCCCTGTCGCTTATGTGGGTCAATACAGACCCCCATAAGCACTTAATTAACCCCGTCACTCATGGGGGTCAATACAGACCTCCATAAGCCTCTATTTAACCCCTTCAGTCCCATAAGGGTATATTATGACCCTTATGGGGCAGTTACAACCCTAACATTAACCACATAAGTGCCACAACGGTCCTCAAGGACCCTCATGACACTAAGTACAAACACTACACTGCACTATACCCCCAATAAACCATTAAATCTAAACTAACCCCCTCTACACTAACACCTACACTACCTATACTACCTACCTACCCCCTAATAAACCCCACCACCACTCTAATTACAGAAAATAAAAAACCTAAGTCACAAAAAATAAAAAATCGACATTACAGAAAATAAAAAAACCTAAGTCACAAATTTTTTTAAATCTACATTACAAAAAAGAAAAAACCAAGTCACAAAAAATAAAAAAAGGAACATTACAGAAAATAAAAAAATACATTACAACCCCCCCCCCCCCCACTACAGAAAAAATAAATTACACACCTGAAAAGGAAATACATATAGAATACATACAATACAATACAAATAAAATAAAATACAATACCCCATATCTATCTAACATACAATCAATCCTATCTATCTAAAATACATCCCCAATCTATCTAATATACAATACATCCTATCTATCTATCTATCTATCTAAAATACATACCCCTATCTAACATACAATAAATACTATCTATCTAAAATACATACCTCTATCTAACGTACAATAAATACTATATAATATAGAATAAATCCTTACTATCTAAAATACATATCCCTATCTAACATACAATAAATGCTATCTACATACAGAAACCCTAATGCTAACCTAAAATAAAATAATTCAGACCACTTACCTTTGCAGATGTCCCTTCAGATCACCAACATATGAAAAAAAAAAATAGTACAACACCTTTACATACAATAAAAAAAAATATAAACATTCTAAATATTCTACTCACCTTTCCAGCATGTCCCCGTCCTTCTTTTTTTCTTCTCCAGCGTGGCCCCTGTTAAAAAAAAAACATTACGTTAGTACAACATACATATAAACATAAAACAAAATAAAATAAACATAATATACATTGTACTTACCTCCCTGCGATGTCCCCGGTCTCCTCCTCTTCTGCCCCGCCCTGGAAAAATCTGCCCTCTAAAAAAAAAAACTAACGGAGATCCGCACAGTAGACAATTGTCATTGGCGGCTTCTGATTGGCTGAAAAAGCTGTCAATCAGAAGGCGCCAATGTGTGAGCCAATCAGAATGGCATTCACCCAAAATCCCACTCTGATGGGCTAATGCACCTGTCAATCTTTATTTAAACCAATCACAAGGAGCAGATGCCTTCAGCCAATCACAATGGGATACACCCCCACAAGGTGATTGGCTGGAGGCATTTGCGCATTCTGATTGGCAGTTGTCAATGTCAATCAGTACTACAGCCAATGAGAAGGCGCAGGTATCTTCATCAAATCATCCCGTAGGGGTGTATCCTATTGTGATCGGCTGATGGCAATAAAGCCTTCTGATTGGTTTAAATAAAAATTGACAGGTGCATTATCCAATCAGAGTGGGATTTTGGTGTGTATCCCATTCTGATTGGCTCACACAATTTGTTAGACAGTGTTTTCAGCCAATCAGAAGCCGCCATTGACAATTTTCTCTTTAGGAGGCTCATTAGCGTCAGGGAGTTCTGCGAGTGCGGACCTCCGTTATTTTTTTATTTTTTTAAAGCGTGGATTGTTCCAGGGCCCAGCCGGGCAGAAGAGGAGGACGCCGGTGACATCGCGGAGAGGTAAGTACAATGTATATTATGTTTATTTTATTTTGTTTTATGTTTATGTATGTGTACTGTTGTTTTTTTTTTTAACAGGGGCCGCGCCAGAGAAGAAAAGAAGAAGGACGGGGACATGCTGGAAAGGTGAGTAGAATATTTAGAATGTTTATAATGTTTATTTATTGTATGTAAATGTGTTGTACTAATTTATTTTTTTCCCCTAGGTTGGTGATCTGAAGGGACATCTGCAAAGGTAAGTGGTCTTAATTATTTTATTTTAGGCTAGCATTAGGGTTTCTGTATGTAGATAGCATTTATTGTATGTTAGATAGGGGTATGTATTTTAGATAGTTAGGATTTATTCTATATTATATAGTATTTATTGTATGTTAGATAGAGGTATGTATTTTAGATAGATAGTATTTATTGTATGATAGATAGGGGTATGTATTTTAGATAGTTAGGATTTATTGTATGTTATATAGTATTTATTGTATGTTAGATAGTGGTATGTATTTTAGATAGATAGTATTTATTATATTATATAGTATTTATTGTATGTTAGATACGGGTATGTATTTTAGATAGATAGTATTTATTGTATGTTAGATAGGGGTATGTATTTTAGATAGTTAGGATTTATTGTATATTATATAGTATTTATTGTATGTTAGATAGGGTTATGTATTTTAGATAGATAGATTTATTGTATATTAGATAGATTGGGGGATGTATTTTAGATAGGATTGATTGTATGTTAGATAGATAGGGCCGTATTGTATTTTATTTTATTTGTATTGTATTGTATGTATTCTAAATGTGTTTCCTTTTCAGGTGTTTTTTTTGTTTCAGTAGTGGGTGGGGGGGTTGTAATGTATTTTTTTATTTTCTGTAATGTTCCTTTTTTAATTTTTGTGACTTAGGTTTTTTTGTTGTCTGTAATGTCGATTTTTTTATTTTTTGTGACTTGTTTTTTTTTATTTTCTGTAATTAGAGTGGTGGGGGTTTATTATGGGGTAGGTAGGTAGTGTAGGTTGGTAGTGTAGGTGTTAATAGGTTAGTGTAGAGGGTTGTTAGTTTAGTTTTAATGGTTTATTGAGGTGGGTTTAGTGCAGTGTAGTGTTTGTACTTAGTGTCATGAGGGTACTGGAGAACCCTCATAGCACTTACGGGGTAATGTTAGGCTTCTAACTGTCTTTAAATACCCTTATGGGACTAATGGGGTTAAATAGAGGCTTATGAGGGTCTGTATAGACCCCCATAAGAGACCGGGTTAAAATGGTGTAGTGTTTACACTTTGTGTTATGAGGGTCCTGGATGACCCTCGTGGCACTTATAGTGTTATTACATGCGTTCATTAGTGTGTTATAGGGGTCTATATAGTTGAGGCACACAGTACACTCACATTGTGTGACAAACAGCATTTCAACACTTTTTTATTGCCCGTCATTTTTGACAGGCAAGTCGCTAGTATATTGTAATATAGCCTTTGCAAAATATGATTTTTTTACATAGTTGTAGTTGTTGTTTAGCCATTTAGTTGGGTCTGCATCTTCATGACCCTATGGACCGCAACGCACCAGGCACATCTGTCAGCCACTGCCCCTCTGAGCTCCCTGAAGCTCATGTTCATTGCATCAGTGACCTCCATCTCCACCTTCTTCACGTACCTTCAATCTTTCCCAGCATCAGTGTCTTCCCTAGGAAAACATGTTTTCTCATGATATGGCCAAAATATTTGAACTTTAGCCTCATGATAAAACCTTCCAGGAAACAGCTTGACTTGATTTCCTGTAGTATCTACGATGCTCAGCCTTCTTTATAGTCCAGCTCTCAAATCCCTATGTTACTACTGGGAATACCATAGTTCTAACTACATGGACATTTGTTTATAGTGCAATATCTTTGCTTGTCCAGACTTGCCATAGCTTTCTTCCACAAATAAATATCTTTTAATTTCATGGCTGCAGTCCAATCTGCAGAGATCTTGAAGCCCATAAAAAATAAAAAAAACTCCCTCCACTTCTTTCCCATCTATTAGCAAAGGAATTGAGACTGCAGTTTGCAATGATCTTAATCTTTTTAACATTAAGCAGCAGGCAACTTTTGTACACTCACCCTCATCAATAGGTCACTTTCAGCCATCAGAGGAGACCATTTCTCCTAGCAATATTGATTCCTTTCCTTCAAAATTTTTCTAGCCCGGCCTTACATGGTAGTATATATTTAATATTAGTCACAATATATAAGGACATTTTTTGAATCACAAAAGACTTTAAACTATTTTTTTTTCCATTTAGTATAACATTACTGTTACCTGTGGATGAATGTCATTAGCTTACAGATGCAACGTCTATAAGAAGGTTACATTATATACTTGGACTCTGATAAGATCTTTGACCACCTGGTGATTGGAAATTCACAAAAATTGGAATTTATGGTCACTGAATAAGCTTATCTGTCAGTCGGTCTATCTGTCTATCTATCAACCTATCTATCTGTCTATCTTTCAATCTGCCTAATTGTCTTTTAGTTTATTTAACCTGTCTATCTATATGTCTATTTAGAGCTGTCTTGATTAGCTAATAAGAAGACTGAATTCATGTGCTTGTCAAAAATAATCTTGTGCATGCGAGAATAAGTGCTGCAATACATACTCTCATCCACAAACTAGGTCAGAAGCCGGCAAGTGGATATTCTTAGTCACTGCTCATTACTAGTTCTTCAATAGCACAAGCTTGCAGCGTTCACTAAAGTATCTTCTAAACTTTTACAGGCTTTTAGTTTGGGTCCAAAACCTTATAATGATGACAATTTACCAAGAGATTATTCATGAAACTATTTTTCCTTCATACTTAAACAAAGCATTCAAATCTCTTTTTATCCTTGTGCTATTGGCTGTTTACATAATTTGCTTTATTTACCTCTGGCATGCTCTTATGCTTGAAGTCAAAAAGTACTGAGATATATTACTACTTAACGAATGCATGGTGGAATAGCTTTCTACAAAGTATAGTATTAGTTAATGCAATAACAGATTGCTTTTGATGGAGAAAGAAGAATGTTAATAGACAAAAAATTGCGAAAACGTTAAAATAAACAGGAATGTTTGTAGCCTAGATTGGTGCCTCTTACTAGTAAAAGTACAATTTACACAAACTCTATTTTCCAGATTACAATAGCATTTCTACTTCCATTCTTGTCTACCCAGCAGCACTTATATGTTTAAACCAGTGGATATGATTGTCAGTCATTTATATAGATAGCTTTCAGTGTTCATCGAGACTGCCATTCAGATCCAAAAAGCTTTTAAATAGGGTGATATAGGACATTTTAATCTAGTTTTACACTCGTCCGATGGAGTACATTTTACCTGCAGATATAGTAATCAATAATCTATCTACAACTATTACTATTGCAAGTGGTATGTTTAAAGTCTTGAGGCCTGATTCAATTGCAAGCCCATATCTCCCGTTCGTCACCGAATCCAGAGATATTCAATTGAGCAAGGGCGTGAGTTACGGGCTGAAGCCTCAAGCCCGTAAAGCCCTCGGATGCAAACTGATAATGGGCTGGCCGAGATGCGATCAGCTGTTACAATCAATTTGCGGTATAACGTAGTGCGACACAGGACTCTCAGCAAATAGAAAGCAGTCTAGTCGCAGATGATTGACAGAGGGAGATTATAAAGTTGCGTTCCACACGCCCATGCGTTGACTGTGTTATATTTTCTGACGAAGTAGCACGCAGGTCCCGGAGTTGGAGGTTGGTTCTAGATAGAGAGAGAGAGTAGGAGAGTTTTGAGAGCAGTAATTTGCGGTTTTGTTTATTTCTATTATACTATTTACAATTTTACACTTAATCCTTGTTGACACATATCTACAGATTACACATAATAGCCATACACAATTTAAAGAACACACGTAGAAACACATAGTTACATAGTTACATAGTAATTAAGGTTGAAAAAAGACTTTCAGTCCATCAAGTTCAACCTGTTAAGATCTCCTCTGATCTGCAATATGCGGATTAGTTATTAATTAATTTGTTGATTAAATAATTATTAATAGTATAGTATTGGAGGATGAATAAAGAGTTAGTCCCTCAAGTTCAACCTTTTTAGATCTCTATTGATCTTTTTAATGTGCACTATTTATTATTACTTGTTAATTGATCCAGAGGAAGGCAAACAGAAAAAAAAAACATTGAAACTTTGCCAATTGTCTCATAAAGGGAAAAAAAGCAAAATTCCTTCCTGACCCCAGAAACTGGCGATCAAATTTCTCCCTGGATCAATATTCCTTCGCTAGTTATCTAGGATAGCCTTGAATGCCCTCTTTATTTAAAAATATATCTAACCCCTTTTTGAAGTTGTCTATCGAATTCGCTGTTACCACCTCCTTTGGTAGAGAATTCCACAGTTTAACCACCCTAACTGTGAAGAACCCTTTTCTTTGTTTAAGGTTAAATGTTTTTTCCTCTAACCTCAAAGGATGTCCTCTTGTCAGTTGAAAATCTCTTGCTACAAAAAGTTCACTTGACAAAGCCTTATATTGACCCTGGATGTATTAAAATAAGGTAATCATATCCCCTCGTAGACATAGAGCTAGGTCACTCCATACACACACCCCTATCGTATCTCCCACACCCCATACCCCAACAGTTATTAAATACACATAATACACACATTTTTTTTTCATCATACATATACAGCCAAACTTTTATTGATTTATCGTTATATTATTTTTGGGATTGTAATCGAGGGAGGAGAGGCGAGAGGAATGGAGAGGCGGGGAGCAGAAGATGAGGCGAGGCAAGGAGGAGAGAGAGGTGGCCCTGGGGAGTGGAGGAGAAGAGTAGAGGAGAGGAGTGAAGGAGAGGAGTGGTGGAGGGGAGGAGAGAAGAAGAAGAGTGGAGGCGAGAAGGAGGAGCAGGAGGAGGAGCAGGAGGTGGTGGAAGTGGTGGATGAGGAAGCTAACGTGAGTTGCAATTAGGAGAATCATCCTGGTTCAAGCCTAGATTTCAGATAGTTAGGAATGCACACAATATATGATTCATCATACTAATAACATATAATTTTCTTTTCTCCCTTTCAGCATCAAGGAGTCTAGGTCCAGTGGCAAGCCAGAGGCAGGGCTTCAGCTCCATTGGTGCAAGAAGTGGAGGAGCAAGCCCCACCCAGCATCAACCGGCGCAGGGGGAGGAGGAAAGAAGAGGACCCAAGGCCCCTTGTTTGGAGAAGGAGGTTGTCATGTGGCTAGTGGGGTCATCATCAGGACCATCATTTAGCCCCACTATACCCCTCCTCCAGAGACTGAGCATATCAACAGGGCCCTCCCACTGAAGGGAACATCAGAACCAGCCACCACTCCCCCCCCCCCCTCCCCCCACAGCAGTGCGTCGGACTGGCCGCCGTCGCCACAACCATACCCACCACCGCCCTTATTGTATCAGACTGCAGCCGGGCAACAGACCCTCCCCACCAAGCCAGGTTGCGCAGGTGGCGATGCTTGCCCTCATGCTGCAGCAGATGGAGGCCTCTGGGGGATCCAGGTAAGCATCTCTGCCAATCATGTGGAGGTAATGCGAAGCCTGGCCAGATGCAATAGGGAGGAGAGGAGGCCACAGAATCTTACCTGGCCGGGCTGCTCAGGATTGGGGCGGACCTGAGCGCATTCCAGGGGGTGACAGCAAACGCTATGCAACGCACTCTGGTCCCCAGGCCTGTCTCCTCACCCCGGAGGTATACCCTGCCAACCGCAGCGCAGCCCCTCCTCTCCTCCCACCATGCCTCCACCATCGCCATTGCAGGTGCCGCTGCCTCCCAGGGGGATGCCTCCCCCCCCCACCGCCGGGTAGACGCCGTCCTGCCACGGGGTATTGGAGCCCTGTGTCTAGGCGGAGGAGGACCTAGGGGCTGCGCAGATGTTTGTGCTTTCTCAACAGCACTCCTCAGTGACAATCTATTGGTCACAATGTTAACCTAATCTAGCCTGGCTACAGAGTCTTGGATCTTGGCCTATGTGATGGTGATATTTTGTATGCAGATGGCTACCTCCCATCACATGGTCCATGATCCTCTTCTCTGTGGATACATAGGGTTCTGTTTAACATTTCACCAATTGATGGTCACTGAGGAATGCTGTTGAGAAGAGATGCTGTAGTCCCTATGTTTTTATGTCTTTATTTGTAGTTGTTTTCTTTTTCTGTTTTGTTTTAGGTACAATTCAGGCCCATGAAGGCATCTTCTGCATCTGTAAGCATTATGAAGGAATTGTATGAGGTGGAAGGTTTTCACAGTGCCTCTCAGGTAGACATTCCTTCAATGATAGCCGCCTCCCCCCCCCCCCCCCCGTTAACATGTAGCTCCCACAATTCTGAAGTCACCATATACCCAGATATCTAAGACATGATCGTTGTTAGCTTAAATGTAGACTAATACCGCTATGACGGTGGACTTGCAAAGTCTCACAATGACATGTTAATGACAACCAGCATTAATATATGCACTAGGGAAGCATGTGATCGTGACCTCAATATCAGTCTGAGAACAGATCCTTGGGTCTGATGTAAGTAACAGTGAATCTGGCTGTTGACCTTTGTGTGCCTCCGTATTAATGGGTATTTTGCCCTATTTCTGATATCATGGTTATCCTAACATGTGCTAGCAGCTTTATAGCTGATGGATTTGATATCAGTGTTGATGAACAATATCATATGGAGAAGGTGATAGTACACCTTAACTACTGACTCTAGTCACAGCTAAGCATTTATTGTGAGATGACACATTATTATTAATGGTCATGGCCAGTGAGTTCTACTGAGAACTAGCTAATAGTTAGCAATGCTTGCAGATGGGAATCAGGTGAGTTGGTACAGTATCAGGTATATTGTTACAGTTACAGTATTTAGCACTGTACATGCATGTTGATTAATTTTTTTATCCTCCTCCACCTTTTTTTTGTTGACCACTTTTTTTCAGATTTAGTTTTTGTCACCACATTGTATGTGTGAAACTGGACTTGATTACACAGTCCAGAGGTTTATCATCTATTTCATGGAGCAGATCTAGAAAAGTTGTAAGTGCTATGCACATTAATGTTTTCTTCAATTAAATGGAGTGATTTCTGATGATCCTATTTTTCACCAGATTCCGGTTGCAGTGGTGTCGTGACCACATGTGACCCTGGTAGGTGCTATGCATCATGCTTATTCAATGACTATGACATTACCCCCTTTAGGTATTCCCAGTTGAGGAAAACAGGATTCAGGGGGAAAAAATTGCGAGGCGCCGGACAAAAAAAACAAAAAACTCACACACAGCACTGGGGGACAGCCAGGACGTCTGGGAGTGAGGTTGCATGCAAATTTAAGCTAAATTGGCAGTGTTACGGCACTTGAAAATCGGCTAAGCAAGAAAAAAAATTTGGGCAAAAAAATAAAAACGAGGCTACACGACCCCAAACCACGCAAAAAAACGCCAGGCACGTTCAACCTTTACCCAGGAACGTACGAGGGGCAAAATACACTATTACAAAGGACAGAAAACGCATGCCAGCCGCGTAACACATAGACAATCGCCACCATTTTACAACACTAACTTGCAACTAAAAACATTACGAATCTAAAATGGCGCTTTAAACAAACAGTTTGGCCTCGAGCACGCAGCCTATTTATACTGCACAATTGGCACATTGCTGACACTTTCTACTCAGGGCAGCAACAGTCTAACTGTACATTGTATGCTGCAGGAAAATCAAAAGAGATATCAATATTCTTCAGAATATTGAATGCTAGATATAGTAATTAGAAAAAGTTAAAGTATATTAATTTATTAATTAATTAATTAATTATAATAAAAAAAATATATAAAAAATTTAAAAACCCTAAATAGCATATTTTACACTGCCATTACTTTATGAATACATTAATGTTTTGCACTTCCTAGTACATTTTTTAATTCCTAATTAATTATTAACATACATTAATTTAATAATTATTAATTAGTAATGGGAAATAAAAATGTATACTTTCCACTGCACTAAAAAAAAAAAAAATTTACACTGCACTTATATATCTGGATTACTGCTCATTGGCTGCCAGAGATAGCACTCTCAAAGCAGTTACATATTTAAATCACTTTATTATGCTCTGAGACCTGAAAACATTTTCTAATTTACACTGCACTAAAAAAATTGTATATTTAACACTGTACTTAAACATCTGTCTTTGTGATGAGTCCCGAAGTTGATTATTGCTAAGCACAAAACTTGAAGTACACAAAGGGAGAGGCTCACAATGAGTGCCGAAGGTGCTCAGAGGAGCAAAAGTACACAAGGGGAGAGACTCGCAATGAGCGCCGAAGGTGCTCAGAGGAGCAAAAGTACACAAGGGGAGAGGCTCGCAATGAGCATCGAAGGTACTAGGAGGAGGAAAATCCATACATTCTGTGGCAAACAACATTGCCATGGCTTAAAATTTTATTGCTGTCATTTTTGACGGGCAAGTCGCTAGTATATAATAATAAAGGGCTAATACACATGCAAAGTCCAATTTGTGATACTGTGGAATATCAACATTCCCCTAAAGACCTGATAACAATATGACAGGTGATAATGTAAATTGATTAATGGCAAAACTTAATGGGAGGTCACCAAATGGGAATGGATATACACCTTGGCTCATGGTCAACAGCAATTGCGTGGGAATTTCCAGGATGGGCCTGGAAGTGGATTGGCTGTTGATCCACGTGCCTCTGCATAGCCTCCATGTGTTTTTGCGGCCCTTCCTGATGGGTTAGAGTAGATTAGTGTAGTGTATGTTCCCCTGGTCCCCTTCTGGATTGCTAACTGGTGGTGGTTAAGCGGCTTGTGTACCTCAATGAAGCTGTGAGCTATACCATGTAGGGCCACTGTAGGTGGGCAGGTCATAGCAGAGAGATCAGATAAATCACAGTCCACTAGAGAAGGAACTGGCAACCCACTCCAGTATCTTTGGCATGCAAACCTTGTGGATATGAACAGAGTGTGCTGCAGTCCATAGGGTCAGAGAGTCGGACACAACTGAACAACCATATGTGAAATGTTCCCCTGGTACTTGATATATGTGATGTGTCGGTGTAATTTGGCCACTATTTGTTGTCCTGATGTAGATGTGATGAGTGAAATGTACATAAGATAATCTTTGTATTTTAGGGTCCACATTAGAGCCTCTGTGAGTGAGAAAGGGTTAATATGTCAGGCACTTGCATATATTTGTGTTGCAAGTTAATGAGGTAGTGTGTCTTTAATAGCTTTCAGCATGTTGCAGCATGGCTTTTCATATTGGCATATGCATGACCATTACAAACTATGAGGAAAATAAACTTTTATTTTTTGCTATATTTGATATTTGGGAGTTGTTGTGCATGTAATTGTAATGCCTTCCATTGCTTTCCACATATTTTAAAGTGCATTGGTGTCTTTATATTGTCATTTGCAGTGTTACAAACTAGTCTTTAAACCCTTTGCTGGTCCTATTTGCAACCGCCATTTGGCTTTGGGCCGCCATTTGGCCTCTGCGGGCTTGATTGCGGTGAGGTGTTGAGCGAGTCTTGTAATTGAATAGTAATATGCGAGTTTAGCGATCGGTAGTCTTGCAGACGCGAAAGATAAAAGGCTTCTGGAGGTTGTAAGTTCTTGGTTTAACAGTCGCAAAGTTTTCAAGGCCGTAACTTGTAACAGGTTTGGAGCCAATTGAATAGCAAATTAACTTACGGCCCCACTTACGGGCTACAGTAACATGCGATAGCTCAGTTGATTGAGGCTCTTGGGCTCTCCTTATCTTTCTTTGTCTCTGAAAACTGAAAATAAAGTAGAGGTCCTAGGATTGGCTATTGAAACCAATGTTCTACACATGGTAATAGGATGATTAATGGTATTATAGAGTATTTGAACAAAGGCATTGTATTCTGCCATTGCATTACAAAAATAGACATTTACAAGTAACCAATAATACTGGATGTTCTTATTTGCAAAAGATGACATATTAGATATGACAAAATGTTATTTGCTCCAGATATGTTTTTATTTATTGTGAAGGTTTAGTTTACTAGTCAACAAATAAAAAAAAAACAATGTCAATCAGTATAGTAAGCTCCTCCAGATCATTGCCGGACACATCCATCACTCGAAGGGCTCAGAGCTGTGCCAGGCTTGGGGGCAGGGCCTGCAGTTTATTACCACACAGCATCTAGCTTTGCAGCTGAGTTAGCTGTTCCAACCCGGCGGGCACCGCTCGGAGCTTCGAGCAGCCACTCACCTCCAGGTAATTTAGGAGGGACAGAGGGAAGAACCGCATGGGGAGCTCCCCGGAGCACAGCCATAACCTGCCATCCACAGCCTGCAGCACCAGCTCCCACCGCTTCTCCCGCTCAGCGTTCTCTGTCTCTGGCCACTCAGCAGCACAGGGGAGGGAGACAAGACACAGGAGAGGGGGGGTAGAGACACAGCGGAGGTAGAGGGGGAGAGACACAATTTATAAAACTCTATTATGCCGTCATTTTTGATGGGCAAGTCGCTAGTTACTATAATAAACTATATGTTGAAATGAGTGCCAATCACATATATAGTTGTCAGCATTCGGATTGTGGCTAACGCTTGCAGGCTCACGTAGCAAGCCCGCCGCAACTGATACCCTCGCAAAGCCAAAGGCGCTCCATGCGCTGGTGGAGATAAGAGCCTTAGGTGCTCATCCCTACGACCCCCTACAACTTTCGGACCGCAAATGCGGCCCCTTGCAAACCATTACGGACTCGCAAAAATATGACCTTAACGGACAAACCGCGCACAGCGGAAAATACTCAAAACACAAAAACTAAACACAAAAAAATAAAAAAAAACATTAACCACAGCAAGGGGGGACACCCAGGACGTCTGGAAGTCTGGTTACACCCCAATTTCACTCACATTTCCAAAGTTTACACATCCCCTAAGCGAGAAAAAAAATGGCCGACGAAAAACTCAAAAATGAGGCTAAAGACATAAAATTACAAAACGTACTTGCAAAACTGAACCAACACTCAAGAACAGTTCATGCGGCACGTAACACACATTATGCGGGACGTACCACACAGAAAATCGCCACCATTTCACATGCAACAAATAACTACTATCCGCAAAATGGCGGCTGGAACGCAAATAGCGCATGCGTATCGCGTTCTAACGGTTTCTACTTCACCTCCAAGTCTATAAATACTGCACACTTTCCAGAAATGTCTACATTTCTCCTCAGGTGATGAACAATGTGACTGGACATTTCACTGATAGCGTTACTTCTGAAGCAAATTCATTATCACTTTAGAAGTTTACAATCTGCAAATTACAACAGAGGTAAGCTATAGTACATTTAATTAATTAATAAATCCATAAAAAAAAAAAAAGATTTGCTTTTAAATTTTGCCAACAACAATCGTATTCATGTATAGTAAGATTTCAAACACACATATATGTGTATGTGCCCTAAAATGATCTGTATTTAAAAAAATAAATAAATAACATAGATTTTATTCATATCTATTTTTAAAAAAATTAGCCTTTTACGAAAAAAATATAGACACATATATATTTATGCTGCATTTCAATATTTCCTTTTTCTTCACATTTCCAACAGACTCTGCCTCAACAGCTTCACTGAATAATTTGCAGCGCTGCACGGTTTCACACGCACTGTGAAATCTGCACAATTTTACACACGACAAAGAAAAAACAACAGGTAATATACAAAAATACATTTGATTCACAAAAAGAAGATGCTGTTGTTAAAAAAAACAAAAAAACATTAAACTAAAAAAATATTTCTATTTGTCTTTTTCAACAGACACTGCCTGAAGAATGTCGCAGGAAGATTGGCAGCAGGGGACCCTCTGTCATTGATACACAACTAATAATTCAACCAAGGTATAGTATAACAAGTTAAAAAAAAAAAACTATCCTGTTTGCTGTGCGCCATTGTCAAAATGAAAAACAAAAATAAATCATAAGCCCCTACTACCAATGATGGTGCACACAAAACACGATACTTCAACAAATATTGTTAACACATATAAAATGCAACAATGAATCCCGTTTTGTCTGCACCAACCTCTAAGCCTAACCAAAAACCTAAATCTCTAATCCCAAAAGTGGCGTATACAAAACAGGATAGTATAACAAATATGGGTAACACATACAAAATGTAAGAATAAATCCTGTTTTGTGTGCCATAACCTATAAGCTTAAACCCAGAACCTAAACCTCTAATGACAACTGTGGTGTACAAAAAACAGAATAATGCAAAAAATATTGTTACAAGATCCAAAATACAATTACAAAATTACCAGAACCTAAACATATCAGGTTAACAATGGTGTACACAAAACAGGATAGTACAACAAACATTCCAAACACATACCAAATGGAAGAACAAATTCTGTTTTCTCTGCATCAACCTCTAAGTCTAAACAATAACCTAAGCTTATAATGACAACACTGGTGTACACAAAACAGCATAGTACAAGAAATATTGTTAACTTATCCAAAATTACAAAATAATTTGTGTTTTGTGTGCCCTAACCTATAAGCCCAAACCCACAACCTAAACCTCTAATGCCAACAGTGCTGCACATAAAACAGGATAGTACAACACATTTTCTTCAAACATAAAACATGCAGCCAGCTATCCTCTTAAATATGCACCACTCTCTAAGCCTAACCCCGAAACCTAAACCTCACTGAATACATACAAAATAAATATATATATCCTGTTTTTCATGCTCTTAGTAAAAAAAAATAATTACTTACATTTTAATGCAACATTTGCATCTCTTTCTTTCAGTCTCAACAGACACTGCCTGAAGACTCTCTGCATCGCTATAGCAATTTCCACACAACAGATTTCATATAAACATATCAAATAGACCTACCTGTTTTTTGGCTGACTTTCTGCAAACGTACTGCAACCTAACTAACAATATAAGTGTAACCCCATAATCGGAAAACCCTAATAACAACATTACCACATGCAAAACAGGAGAGCAACAACAACAAAAAATATACCTAATGAAAAAATAAAAGAAGATGATAACATATACACACTTTAAAGATATGTACGCTTTTTTCTGAACAAACGTTTAAGCCCAACTCCATACCCTAAACACGTAATGACAACAGTAGCGCACAAAAATTAATATAAGACACATGGGGCCTCATTCTATTGCGATTTCGCCTCCCTCCTCATCCTCAACCCCCCTCCTCATCCTCAACCTCCCTCCTCATCCTCAACCCCCTCCTCATCCTCAACCACCCTCCTCATCCTCCCTCCTCAACTCCCCCATCCTCAACCCCCTCCTCAAACCCCCTCCTAAACCCCCCATCCTCAAACCCCTCAACCCCCTCATCCTCATCCCTCAACCCCCCTATCCTCAACCCCCCTCCTCAACCTCCCTCCTCATCCTCAACCCCCCTCCTCATCCTCAACCACTCTCCTCATCCTCAACCTCCCTCCTCATCCTCAACCCCCTCCTCAACCTCAACCCCCTCTTTAACCTCCCTCCTCATCCTCCCTCCTCAACCCCTCCATCTTCAACCCCCTCCTCAAACCCCCTCCTCAATCCCCCCATCCTCAAACCCCTCAACCCTCTCAGTCTCCTTCCTCAACCCCCCTATCCTCAACCCCCTCCTCAACCCCCCCATCCTCAAACCCCCTCAACCCACCCATTCTCATCCTCCTTCCTCAACCCCCCTATCCTCAACCCCCTCCTCAACCTCAACCCCCCTATCCTCAACCTCAACCCCCCATCCTCATCCTCCTTCCTCAACCCCCCTATCCTCAACCCCCTCCTCAAACCCCCTCCTCAACCTTAACCCCCCTATCCTCAACCTCAACCCCCCTCCTCAACCTCCCTCCTCATTCTAAACCCACCTCCGCATTCTAACCCCCCCTCATT
The DNA here is from genome assembly GCA_027410445.1 of Discoglossus pictus. Taxonomy (NCBI): domain Eukaryota; kingdom Metazoa; phylum Chordata; class Amphibia; order Anura; family Alytidae; genus Discoglossus; species Discoglossus pictus. Next base: position 525,387,518 of record CM050163.1, read on the forward strand.
CTAAACCCCCCCTCCTCAACCTAAACCCCCCTAAATACCTCCCCCTCACTTACCTATACCTCCGGCCTACGCTCCGCTCCTTGACCCGGCACGCATGTGACGTCACATGCGCGCCATGTCATTAGCATATACCGTGTTGCTGAACAGTCAGATAACATTTCTAACGATGATTTAGAGAGTCATATTGATATATGTCCTCACAATTGTCCTTTACTTAAATCTTTAGCAGTAGAGGTTCATAAATGTGGTGATATGAATATTGTCTGTCAGTTTTCAATCAGGAAAGACCCAGAGATGGTGAGTTCGTTAGTTGCTGTCAAAAAGGCAAGGTAAGACTTCCAGAAAGACAACAATTCCCAACATATTTACAAAGCATTATGACTGAACCTACTTTCCCCAACAATAGTGCCATATCCTTTGCATCTATGGGTGCAACATTAACTACTAATGTGCCAGGACATGGCCCTTACTACTTTAAAGTACAAGGACAAATTTACCATTGTACTTCTCATTTACATCCAGAGGAAGGAGAGCAAAGAAAATTTGCTCAACTATATGCCCTAGATAAAATGGAAGCTGTTGAGCAACGTATGCAGCTTCAAGAAAATAAAAAAATGCTTACCCATTGTTTTTATAGAGCTCTCAAGTCTATAAAAAATTGGCAGAAGTAGAAAAGGAACAACAAATTCATGCAGAAATACATCAATTGCCAATCCCAAAGGTCAATATGGTGCTTAAAAGAGATCGCCATACTGATAAACGCTGTTATAACTTGCCAACATGAAATGAGGTGGCAATGGTCTTTCAAAATGACGAAGGAGAACCACCATTTCAGAGAGATATTCGAATATATCCCAGAAATGAGGAGCAACCTTTCATTAATATAACTATCTTAAGTAGCAATTTGGATCCAATGACATATCCAATATTTTTTCCACATGGGGAAGCAGGTTGGCAACCCAAATTAACTCTTCAGAGTTAGCCAAATTCAAAAGTACGTGTGAGAAATAATATTTCCATGTTTGAATTTAAAGTGGCTCAAATTGCCATTCGAGATGGATTCAATCCCATTTTATGTGGCGGAAAACTGACACAACAATGGATTATTGATTCATATTTGCAAGTTGAGGCAAATAATTTAAACTTCATCAGATATCAACAAGATAAACTATTTGTAGAACAGTATTGTGGATTGATGAATTATGTCGCTGAGGTTACTACAACCAGAGAGCAGCCAGCTAGCAAAGCCATCATTTTACCATCTTCTTACCAGGGATCTCCTCGCAATATGCGAGAAAGATACAATGATGCCATGGCTATTGTAACTAAATTTGGAAAACCAGATTTATTTATTACATTTACAGTACATGTAATCCACAATGGCCAGAGATTACACACAATCTGCTAATTGAACAAACTGCTTCTGATAGACCTGATTTAGTGGCAAGAGTCTTTAAAATCAAATCAAATTAATTAATACTTGACATAACCATAACTCAGTTATTTGGCAAATGTCTGGCTTATGTTTATACCATCGAATTTAAAAAAAGAGGCCTTCCACATGCACATATTCTTATAATCCTTCAAGAGAAAGATAAATCGGATACTGGTGACAAAGTGGATTCAGTAATTATTGCTGAACTACCAGATCCAGAAATACATGGTAGACTATATGAGATTGTAACTCATCGTATGATTCATGGACCGTGTGGAGATATTAATCAACAGTCACCATGTATGGAAAATAAGAAATGTACTAAAGAATTTTCAAAAGATTATAGAGATAAAAGTTATGCTAATTGTGATGGCTATCCATTATATAGAAGAAGGGAAGGGAATAATGGGAACTGCAATTATTTGTGTCAAAAAGGTAGGCAACAGATATGTGGTACCATACAATACCCATTTACTTATGAAGTATAATGCACACATTAATGTGGAAGCTTGCACTTCTATAAAATCCATTAAATATGTCTACAAATATATTTACAAAGGCTATGATGCAGCTACTGTAGTGGTCAAAAGTGCTGAAAATAACGAACACAGTGAGTTAGTACATGATGAACTTGCATCTCATGTAGACGGTCGCTATGTAAGTGCCCCAGAAGCAATGTGGCCATAAAGACATTTAGTGTATGTCCATGTTGGAAATTAAACAAAGTGAGCATCGCCAAACTACACTAACTGCATGGTTTCAATGAAATTCTACTGACTTAGAGGCAAGGGAATTGTTAGATATTGACATTCCATACCATTATGTTTTTTGTTAATGGATTATGGCGAAAACGAAAAAGTTGTGGAAATAAAATAATCCCAAGAATTTACACTGTAAGTCCAAGAGACCTTGAACATTTCTGCTTACGATTACTACTTCTAAATGTTCCTGTGCACAAAGTTTTGAACAGTTAAGAACTGTTAATGACATAGTTTATGAATCATTTCATTTTGCTGCGAAAAACACAGAAACTTCCTGGCTGATGATACAGAATGGGAAAGATGTCTAGAAGAAGCAGCACTATGTCAAATGCCATGGCAGATGAGTGAACAATTTGCATTCATTTATATCTTCTCAAATGCTCCAAATGCCTTAGCTTTGTGGGACAAATTTAAAATAAATATGGCTGAAGACTTTTTGCAACGATACAATGAGCCTATTTCACAATTAAAAGCATTAATTGAATTCCAAGAGGTCTTTTTAACTCATGGATTAAGTTGTGCAAGTTTTAGTCTGCCTGATCCAGGTCTCATAGACAACATAAACAGAAAGAACAGAAGAAAGACTTGCAACTTTAAATACATTACAATTGCAAGCATTTAATGCAATCAAAAATGACCTAGATGAGGACATGCTCAAAGAGCGTTATTTCTATTTGGATGGACCTGGCGGATCAGGAAAAACATATCTATATAATTTTATGATGAGCTTTGTTCGAGCACAAGGTCAAATAGCACTGGCATTTGCAACCACTGGAATTGCCGCATTTTTGTTAGAAGGTGGAAGAACTGTGCATAGTGGATTTAAACTGCCAGTTCCTATTTTGGAAACATCAGTGTCGGATATTCGAATTACATCATTACAAGCAAAAAAATTAAAAAAAGTAAATTAATTATAATAGATATAGCTACAATGATGTCATGCCATGCCCTACAATGTATTGACTGCTTGCTTCGTTAAGTCATGGATAATAAAAAAAAAATCATTACAGTGGTTTCATTTCGAGGAACAACTTTTAAGTTGCTCAAGCTCCTTTTAGAGCACCACTATTTCTTCTAGGAAAAAAATTCTTCCAGGAAAAAATTAGATATCTCTGGGACTCTTTTACGAGGACTGCTATTTCACATAGGAAAGTCTATGTGCAATTTTCAAAAAATAATGTAATTTCAAGAAGAAATGTACAACAACAAACAAAAAAAAAATATAGAGAACAGTGGTTTAATTTCCAGAATGACATTTTATAACCGCTATTTCCATAGGAAACTCTATGTGCCATTTTCACAAATTACAACAATAACAACGAAATGTCAACCATCAAAAATTTAACAACGACAAAATAACAGATTCCAGTTTTATGGAAGTAGCCTTTTAGCATGATTAGCCCCACAAAAGACTTTGCTTGCATTTTACAACAGTTACAGTTTAAATGTTACTTCATTATGTTACTGTTTATAATGTTAGTATTTTTTTTTTAAAAACCTGCAAAGTTGTTTTATTGCGTTTCATGTTAAGAGGAGGAGGAGCTTTTATTATTCAATTTAAATGTATCATTCAATGCAAAATATTAATCTAGGGAGTAATCCAACCACCAGTTAATGGGGCCAGGAAGGAATAATTTTTTAGTTACTGTTACAAAGTTTTCCTTCCTCTGAATTCAATATATGTTTAGTTTACCAGTTGTTAATCTACAAGTTGCATGTTACAAAACATTATGTCATGTTTACAATTCTCATTAATACAATGTTCACCTGTTCTTACATTAAAATGTTACTGCTCTTAAAAAAATATCATTTAACAGTTGGTCGCCTATAAGTTGCATGTTATAAAAATAAACATGTTTTATATAATAATTGTACTTCTTTATAGATAACAAAAAGGTTACAAGTCTCAACTGCGCATATTACATGCAAAACGAAATTTAAAACCTACATATTTAATTGCTGTCATTTTTTGACGGGCAAGTCGCTAGTACATATATATTCTTTAGTTTAGTTTTTCATGTGTCCAGGTGGCACTAGTGGGACAAGACTTGTTAAATCTAGTTGGTTAAAACATCTGTTGTTTGGGAGTGCTAAAAAGCTTAGTTAAAACATCAGGCACATGCTTTAAAAGGTTCCACATAATGATAGGTTTGTAATCAGAGAGTGATAGAAATGTGTGTTCACATCTGCATGAATTTGCCCATTATTATGTTTTGGGACTTTGGACTGTAAGAATATTTTGTAACATGATTTAAACATGAAAATGTCAGTGTTTGCTTGCTGTCAAGCGACTAGCTAAATACATGGCAGAAATATTGTGTAATTATGTATTCTGCAATGAATTACAGTGGAACCAAGACATCTTAATGATATAATATTGCAAACAATGTTGCTACTCCAGACATAGGAAGATATGCTATATCATTAAACAGTTGTGTAATAGTAACAAAACCAATTGGTTAAATGGTTATGTTAGACCAATTTTCAATTTGCATATACAATTTCTATTTTCATTACTTAGATTTGTAAGTATGATACAAAAACATGATTGTATTCCTGTAGATAAATGCATTGATAGTTTTAGTGATTTTTCTCTACTTCAGTCTATGTGGATTTTTTTAAATATAGTTGTTCGTAAACATATCATTTGAACCTTTGCTGAAGACTATAGGCCAAATTCAATTTCAAGCCCATAATTGCCTGTAACCTGAAATTTTGGTTGTGTGTTACATTTTTTTTAAACATTTAAACTCATTCAATTATCTCTAACTCGCAACTGCCCTCTCACAGCCTCCACACGGAAACCATGCACTCCTATGTAGGATTTCAGGGGGCGTGATCATATGATCTGACAATATTTAAGCAAGCCGGTAATTTACTTCTTAAACACTCGCAATACTTCTTAGACACAGCCAATAGTAAATGAGACGTAAAATTTGTGATCGGACTCGCAATGTAGAAATCCCTAAAATTAATTAAAGCAACTGTTCTAGTCCATGTGGGTGGCCTGATATGTATTAGCCCATTGATTCCCAGGATCTATATAACACAGAATTAAACGTTAAAAATAATTATTTGATACATGTTCGAGCTACTTGAATTTTTGTTATTGACTATCGATTTTGCTTCTTTAGCACTGTTAACTTTTGTGGGCTTGAAAAATCAATGGAGGAGATAGGGCTGAATTACATCTTTGGCTGTGCTGCAGTGATTTTGGGCAGGCAACTAGCAATTGGAATGTGCGTAGCTAAATGCAGTTAAATATCTATTACCTTTATGAGCTGCTTTTCGAGTTCAAGTAATTGTGATTTGGCCAATTGAATGGGGCCCTATGATGCCTATTTTCTATGGGCAAATTGCCATTGTGGCCCTTTAAAGGCCTTTGTGAACTATGTGTATCTACTTAATTGACCCTGAAATATATTGACTAGCTGTATCTTTTTGGTATACTTATTGGAATTTCTGCACTACAAATTTACACCAACTAATATAACAAAGCTGAACTTCTTGAAAGTTTCAAGGGTCCAAACTGTTGTGTAACTATCTAAAAACTACCCAGTGCAAAAAAATGACTAACAATTTAAATAGAACATGAAAATGACAGAAACATGCTGTTTTTGAAAACATGGCCTATTTCAACAACTCAGCTGTCATTTCAAGGTGTCAGTGTAGATCTTACATAAGAAGAACATGGCCATCATCAGCCATTCAAGAACTAGTAATGAGCAGAGGTAACTCAGAATATCCACTTGTCAGCTGTGACCTAGTTTGCATTTGAGTTCTTATCTTGTAGTACTGAATTTGCCAGGATTATTTTTGGCGGGGATTCAGAGCACATTATTTCACTCAACCTTTTAACTGCTTGCTGAGAATCGGAAGACGGAATTAAATACATTCAAGTACACAGCATAAAAACATAAACAAATATTTAGTGAATGAAGGTTGTATAATTGTTGTGGCTTGCAATATATGAATATATATAAATGGTTTTGCATCTTTAGCAAAAGAAAACTTGTGGCACCTTTCCTAGAGAGGGCAGGGTCTATGTATGAAACAAACTGAAATTTAAATGTATTGCTATGCATATGAGGCGCCCCTAGACACCTACCTTGTTTGCCATGGATATGAGCCAGTCACTATAGCTGATCTAATCTGAAGGTGTGGTGTAGGTGGCTGCGTTTAGAGGATAATATGTTAGGTATCTATGAGCAGAAGACTTCTCAGAGAGCATTTAAGGAATCACTGTAATGTTCCAATATGGTTTTGTTTGTTTATTTCATACCAAATTAGCAATAAAATGGGTGTTATCAGAAAATAATCAATATAACTTTTAAAACTTACATTCATTACATGTTTTAGATCTGCTTTTGTCTATAACTGCTGTTATTAAAGAAACTTAAGCTTAAGTCAAAATAAAATCATTAATGGACAACTTTGAACCAGGGCCATGCTGGGAAGGGAAATACAATCTGAGAGATTCAAAACTTAAAGGACCATTGTGGTCATGTTTTTCTGTGTTCTTTTCAATAACTTAAGTTGATGTTGGTAAAAATGTTTTTAGAAAGCAAAAAGATAAATAAACACATTTTTATATGCAATTATTCCTTATTCCACTTTGTTTTTTGAGCATTTTCTGTCTGATACTTTTTCAAGAGAGTGTTTTCTTGTAAACTAATGAGTTTCTCAATTAGACCAAATGAATGCACTAACAGTTGTAAATGCCATTTTTCCATTGTGGAAATAGAAATGACATATGCAGGTATACCCCGCTTAACGCTACCCCCCATTAGCGCTGATTTGCTATAGTGCTCTTTTCCTGTCAAATACCCGTTTAACACTAAACCTTTTGATATCGCATTTCTTGAGTGCCAAATCTTGCTTAGCCTTTAAATCCCTGCTTAGCCCTCTCCACTTCGCCATAACGCTATCTGAGCACTTCGGCCATAGAATGCCCCATTTAGAGCTGTTTCACACAGCGCTTCCGCATGCAGAAAATCCATGTTAAGTGCTAAATGGGGTATTCCTGTATAATGTAAATATATAATGTTAAACATTAGAGACTTATATCTGATTATTAGTGTCTCAGACTTCAGCAAATCTGCTTCTCACCATCAGATGATAAGAGAAGATCTTCCTAGGAGTCTATATATACTTGTCTGTCAGTGAAATCTATAGCTGTATGTATGCTTAATTTCAATGATGGTAAAACAGGTCTTACTTAATATTTTATTATGCATAACACAACTGTGGTGATGCAAAATGTGTTTCATGTTACCTTAATTTGGAATTGTTGCCCCATCATACAAACTAGTTACACACACATTTGAATATATAATATATTCATATTCATACAACACCAGAGCAAAGTCAGTCTATCAATGAAGTTAAATCAATGTCATAGGAATTCCGAAACAGTAATCTATTCCAAATGAATAATTGCCTATATGTCTAATACTTTATCTTATGCAGTTTTATATGGTCATTTTATTGATATAAATATTGTAAATATTAAGCCTACACATTGCAGATGGAAAATATTAGCTTCTTCCCAAAAAATTCAGTATTAGCAGATGCAACAGATTGGTAGGATGTTACATGTTATTATTTGATGCTTGACTGACAAACACAAGATGTTAAGCAAGTGTAGATAAAGCAAATGAAACGTATGATTTCCACTTTCAACATGACTCCATACTTAGAGGCATCTGCCTCCCTCCCACAGTGATGCTGGGAGATGGATGAAATACTAACAAATGAGTCACTTTAAATAACATGCTTCCAGGAAACTATGACCAGGATACCTGTTACTACACAATCATTATGACCTAGCTATAAGTAACATGTGACAAATACGGTTTGTTATTGCTTAGGTGCCACACCTTATGGTGGATGTCATACAGTATTTATCAAAATGTTGTTTTATTGATAAGATTTTTCATATATATCAATCAATATAATGTTAATCTTTGCCAGATTCAACTTAGTAATGCATAGTAACACAGCTGGATTATAAAGACACTTATATGGTGTAAATAAGCCATGCTTAAAATTATATTAGAGTGGAAATGCATTGTGGGTTCATCTACATGACTCTGCATAGTTTCCCAGACTGCTTAGCAAACACTATACTTCCTGAGACTCTGAGCAAGAAATATGTTCATTAATTTATTTTTAGCCACACAAATGTACTCTTTTTCTGTATGTACTCTATATGGTGGAGGGCTTCTCTTATTCTTTTGCCCACCTTAAGATAAATGAATCTGTGCTTAAGAATAGTATAAAGTACATACCTTGCTAGATACATGCTATATTAACTAGTTAATAAGCACCACATCAGGAGTTAAACTGCTAACCAAACATGTACTTACTGTGACTGTGTCTAATGACAAATGTTACTTTATTAAGCTTGGGGATCATTACATGAATGCATTTTTAAATATCTATAGTACAAATATAGGTATCATGTACTATATTTGGTTCTGCTTGATGGGTCCCCAATTACTCCCAAAAAGGCCCATAAATAGAAACCTGTGTACATTAATACAAACATTGGCCCCCATTTCATTCCAAGTCCCCAATTACCTTCACACTGCTCGTATGTCTGCGGGTTGGACATTTTCTACAGTTAAAGATGTATTTAATTGTTCAAGCCCGCAATTACAGGCTCACGGCCCCAACACGCAAATGATGAACCCGTACGCAGCATTTCAGAGCATAATCATGATCAATTAAACTATTTAGACAGTGCCAATAGTAAATGAGACCACCATCATTATGTCAGTAAAACATGGAGTTTAGACTACAATTAAATAGTGTTTAGAAGTCCGATTTGCGATCAGACTTGCAATCCAGAAATGTAGAAATACATAATAATTAATAAATCACCCGTTCTAGTTAATGGGGATGGCCTGATATGTAGTAACACCTTGATTCCTGGGATTAATATAACACATACTAAAACTTAAAATAATATATGTTATTGCAGATTTGCAGAGCTTGAGACTGTTGTGCAATTAATTCTAATGTCTTTCATTGCTTTCCCAGTATGTTTAAGTACAATAGTGTGTTTATATTTGCTTTTACAGTGTTACAAACAGGTGTTTAACCCACTTGCCAGTCCTATTTAGTACTCATATAATATTTTGATACATTTGCCATTTATGTGTTCAAAGGCAATTACAGGTTTTTTTATTGTTGCAATTTAAGTATGGATTTTGCGTTTTTAGCACTGGTAACATTTACTGCCTTGTAACATCAAAGGAGGAGATAGGACGGAGTTACGATTTTGACAACTGCAGTGATTTTGAGCCTGTGACTCGCAAATGGATGGCGAGTTGTAAAATGTGACCAATTAAACATCAGTAACACTTAAGGGCTCAAGTAATTGCGATTTGGACAGTTATATAAGGGCCTTTATCTGCATGCTTCTTCAGGGAATGTTGTTGGGAAGAAAGGGGACTCTGGAATAAATTGTCCTTGGTCCTGGGACCCAAAGAGTACATTAATACATATTCTTTGTTAAATGTATTTCTTTTTACACCAGGGAAATATGTTGTATATTCCAAAGAACTTGAACTATTTACTGCTAACTAGCCTCATTGGTTATGGAATGAGGCAACTGTTTACTGTATGTACTTGGACTCTTGGCCCCAACCAGGCAGACGTCTTCTGTTGGACTGCAGTAAGGAAGTACCTGGCATGCTGCGGTCCATAGGGTCACGCAGAGTTGGATGCGACTGAATGACTTAACAACAACAACAAAGGCTCCAACAGCTAGTGCTCAATGGAGCTACATGGGACCTCCCAACTGGCTGTTTTTCTAAGTGTTATAGCCCTGCTACTTTTGGCCTGTATTCTCCTAGATCCTGAGATATAGGGATCTATTGGCAGCTCCAGCCACTAGCTAACAGCACTCCATCCCTAGTCTGGCTCTTTCTGTTCCATCATAATGGGGTGCACAATACTGCTTACCCTACTACAACCTGTAAAGGCTCCTCTAACTATATTTGATTCAATTAGTAGTCTTCGAGAGGGTGTTTTTGGAGACTATTGGCTGAAGAGTTATTATTTTATAGGTTATAAACCTAGGAAGAAACAAAGTTTTGAGATAATCATATACTTTTGTTCTGATACATTGTTCATTAGCAACATATATTATATATGGTAGTGTGCACCCTGTATTTTTTATATTTCATTCTCAGCTTGTGATAAAAATAATTTGCTTACCCAAAATGTGTGAAAAAGTACTTATAATAAGTTATTAAAATGAAATGTAAAATTTTACTAACAATAGATCTTTATAATGATCATGCCCCACTATGTAAAAAAAAAATATTCATATTAGACTAAAATAATACCCATATATAACAAGTAATACGTAATTAGCATGGCGAGAATTTATCAATGTTGCGGGCAGTCCACACCAATCACCAACCAGTAAATCGAGAAACTTCTGTTCTTTCCAAATGTTGCATCTATTGTAGACATTGAAAGTGTTGTAACTTTTTGGGCTTCTACAGCCTATAGCCTCAGTCACTTCCTGATGGAGCTGGCTCTCTGAGCTATAAATCCACAACATCATCAGTTTCGCAGTATTTGCTTGTCCCCGCTGATTAACCCCTAAAGTAGTTTGTAATAAGAGAAACATTTTTTTAACCTTTGTGGCAATCACGTTCCACACAAACAAAATAATATGTAATGTTTAAAATCTACTCTTTTACATACATGAAAACAAATCTGGGACTTGGGTCTCTTTAATAGCAGAACCACATGTAGGCAACAAGATTCAATCACATTTATCAGAATCACTTATGGTAAAGTTAACAAATTTCTATTGATACAACATTTAAGCTGCTTTCCTCTGGGATTTCACAGTCGTCCTTCAGTAATCTTGTAACAGAAAGCATAACCTCTTATTGATTTTCACTGGCAAATACACTTCTTCCATATTTTTGTAAATCTGTCTTTTCATTGCACAAATAGAACGGTTATATGCTTTGTTCTTCATAATTATTCTAAACTCTAATTATTGTGAGGCTACAAATAAAATGCGTTTGAGTATAAATGAGTGTGTGTACATAAACGGTTGAGGTGGTAGTTTTAGATTATTATTGTCCCATAATACATATCAGCTACTGTAGTTAATTTGCATTTCTCATGGACCCACACGGCAAAACTGTACATTTATATTACATTTTGGCTCTGAGGACAGTTGAAGATAGTGTTTTTTTCCAAAAATCAATAGGGAAAGCAAACAAGAAAAAACATAGTATTATCACAACAATATTCCAGCATAAAATATAAGGGAATGGTGGAGTAAGGCAAGCAAGAGCCTGATCACAGTGTACATTAAGTGTTTTTCTTATTGATGATTTTAATGATGTATTTACCACAGCTTCACAAGGACCCATTAACAAACAGACTTGTACAGCAGGGCTTGTCATCTTAAGATTTACATAAAGAAAAGATGATAAATGTAATGTTTGAAGTTCTAATAGGAAAAGCAGGCTGTGTATCATAATAGTCAGATATTTATCTTTTAAGGAATATCCATACACATTAGTTGCCAAGTGTGAAAGGGGTGAAGGTATAGAAGGAAGGGCAAAATAATTTGGGGTCCCCTAACAATATCTCTATACAGAGTAGGTGTCTGTAGAAATCAATAAAAAGCAAAATATATGTATGTGGTCAGATCACCTTTCTATCCTAATAAATATACACTTCTAATAAATTAAGTAATTTATTTTACTTCAGACTGCTGCCAGTAGCAGAGGGTCCTGTTGCTTTTGTACATTCTGCACTGACATTATCTCCACCACTGAGTGTGAAGCTGTCTTGCGTTTTTAGTTTCCTATGATGTTATTTACTTGGAGATCACTCACTCAGTAATCTCTGGATAAATATGTAAATGTGTATGTAACTACCACTTACCATGAGTTTTACCTTAGGCTCCTACAGTGCCTTGCAAAAGTATTCACCCCCTTTGGCATTTTTCATGTTCTGTTGCTTCACAACCTGGAATTAACATGTATTGTTTGAGGATTTGCATCATTTAAATTACAGAACATGCCCACAACTTTGAAGATGTTTTTTTTTTAAAAAAAAATTTTGTGATGCAAACAACAAATAGGAAAAAATAACAGAAAAAGTCTATGTGCATAACTATTCACCCCCTTAAAGTCAATACTTTGTAGAGCCACCTTTTGCTGCAATCACAGCTCCAAGTCGCTTTGGATAAGTCTCTATGAGCTTGCCACATCTTAACACTGGGATTTTTGCCCATTCCTCCTTGCAAAACTGCTCCAGCTCCTTCAAGTTGGATGGTTTGCGCTTGTGAACAGCAATCTTTAAGTCTGACCACAGATTTTCTATTGGATTGAGGTCTGGGCTTTGACTAGGCCATTCCAACACATTTACAGGTTTCCCGTTAAACATCTCAAGTGTTGCTTTAGCAGTGTGTCTGGGGTCATTGATCTGCTGGAAGGTAAACCTCCATCCTAGCCTCAAATCACGCACAGAGTGGTACAGGTTTTGCTCAAGAATATCCCTGTATTTAGCACCATTCATCTTTCCCTCAACTCTGTCCAGTTTCCCAGTCCCGGCTGTGGAAAAACATCCCCACAGCATGATGCTGCCACCACCATGTTTCACTGTGGGGATGGTATTCTTTGATTGATGTGATGTGTTGCGTTTGCGCCAGACATAGCGTTTTCTTTGATGGCCGAAAAGTTCAATTTTAATGTCATCAGACCAGAGCACCTTCCTCCATACATTTTGGGAGGCTCCCACATGCCTTTTTCGCAAACTCAAAACGTGCCATTTTGTTTTTTGCTGAAAGTAATGGCTTTCTTCTGGCCACTCTGCCATAAAGCCCAACTCTATGGAGCTTATTATCGTCCTATGTTCAGATACTCCAGTCTCTGCTGTGGAACTCTGCAGCTCCTCCAGGGTTACCTTAGGTCTCTGTTCTTCCTCTCTGATTAATGCCCTCCTTGCCCGGTCCGTGAGTTTTGGTGGGCGGCCTTCTCTTGGCAGGTTTGCTGTTGTGCCATTTTCTTTCCATTTGGTTATGATAGATTTGTCGGTGCTCCTGGGGATCATCAAAGATTTGGATATTTTTTTATAACCTAACCCTGACTTGTTATTCTCAACAACATTGTCCATTACTTGTTTGGAGAGTTCCTTGGTCTTCATGGCAGTGTTTGGTTAGTGGTGCTTCTTGCTTATGTGTTGCAGCCTCTGGGGCCTTTCAAAAAAGGTGTGTATATGTAATGACAGATCATGTGACACTTAGATTGCACACAGGTGGACATCATTTAACTAATGATGTGACTTGTGAAGGTAATTGGTTGCACCAGAGCTTTTTATGGGCTTCATAACAAAGGGGGTGAATACATACGCACATGCCAATTTTCTGTTTTCTATTTCTAAAAAAAAGTTTTATGCATATGTTTTTCTCATTTCACTTCACCAACTTAGACTATTGTGTTCTGATCCATCACATAAAATTCAGATTAACAAAACATTGAACTTAAAGCTGTAATGTAACAAAATAGGTAAAAAGTCAAGGGGGTGAATACTTTTGCAAGGTACTGTATTAACGTAAATGTTACTGATATTTTATTGGCTATATTTTGAATTCTAATTGCGAATTACAGGCTCAATAGCAATGCAGTTGTTGAAAACGTATCTCTGTCCAATGTCCTCCTTTGATATTTTAAGCCTGTAAATGATACTAGTGCTAAAGACGCAAAATCCATATTTAATTACAACAATTCAACAAGCCCGCAATTGCTTTAAACCCATGAATGGCAAATGCATAAAAAAAATATGTGAGTACTAGATAGGAATTAAATTAGAATTAATTGCACAACAGTACCAAGCTGGCAAATCTGCAATAAAAAATACTTTTTTAATGTTTTTTTTCTGTGTTACATCGATTCTGGGAATCAAGGAGTTAATACATATCATGGAACCCACAAATACATCTACATTTCTGGATTGCGATTCCAATCATAAATCGTACTTCTAAACACTAAATTATTGTAGTTTAAACTCAATTTTTTACTGATGTCATCATGACGGTCTCATTTATTATTGTCTCTGTCGAAATTGTAACTTAAGGGCTTGCTTAATTGATCATGATCCTACCCTGAAATGACACATATGGGTTCAGGGTTTGCGTTTTGGGGCTGTGAGCCTGTAATTATGGGCTTGAGTCAATTAAATATATCTAATTAAATATAATTAAATATATCTATATATGTAACACATTTCTACACATTTCTGACCTGCAGACAAAAGGTCAGTATGAAGATAATTACGGGCTTGGAATTAAATGGGGGCCTTAGTGTTTTCCCGGTACATATATGACCAATCCCATATCCATAGACACAAAGCAGCTTCTGATTCATTAAAAAAGTATAATTAAATATTTATGTTATGTCCACATGTGCTCCTTACATATTATATAAAATGAAGCAAGGGAAGTCCAATTGTGCCCACGTGGTCTTTGCGAAACATTAATAACTTTAAGTTTAGTAATATGTCCTAACTAGTTAACTTGGCAGTTGGTTACATCTCTCCAAACAGCTGTTTGATACCATTATTCTCTGAGTTAATGATTCTCTTAATTATTAGAGTTACCGTTCCACAAACATATGCGTATAGCTCCTTAATACTTATTTCACTGTTGTTATATATTGATAACAAACCAACATTACGTCCAGCTGGGCTAGTTATTAGTATTTACTGGACTTTGCATTCCAGTGTTTTCATCACAATGCGTCTCCTATTCATATTTAATTAACGCTTTGAAAGGTAAACAAACTCATTATGCTTTTTTAATAAAAACAGACAGGGGAGTAGATGACAGATATTTAAACGCTTCGGAAGTTGATGCCATAAACATGTATCTAAATCATGAACAGTTTGGAAAAACCCACAATATGTTTTGAGAAAAAGACTATTCTGGGATAGTTAATGGTTGATACCGTATTTTCCACTATGGAACCTCACTATTTAATCATTTTCACTTATGAATAAAGTGTATGTCAAACATTGTAACCTACATATTTGCAAATCTAATGACTATCAGCCCTATTAAATTCCCCCAACGTATAAAATCGTAGCCAGTAACGGAGGCCGCAAGACTTACAGCTATTAAGTTGGCCTCTCAAAGCTACCCGCAAACGACTTGTGGGTTAAGGGTGGAAAAACCCTATGGGATGTCGAAATCTGAACTCCGTTGCCGCAAATCCTTTGATCTGTGTAGCCCGTAACTGTTACGTTCCAATCACGCGATTAACTTGCAACAAATTCCCAAACGCCCTGGCATTCATGCCTGTAACCCGCAAATGGAGGCAAAATTATAACGGCCTCCAAATAGGACCCGCAAAGGGTTTACCGACACGTTCTCAACACTGTAAAAGACAATATAAACACACCAGTGGACTTTAAAATATGGGGAACACATGGAAAGGCATTACAATTACTTGCACAATAAAAAATAGGCATTTAAAAAACATTTTATTTCATCATATGGTGGAATTGCTCATGCATTTGCCAATATGAAAAGCCATGCTGCAACATGCATAAAGCAATTAAAGACATACTACCTGATTAAATTGGAACACCAAAACATGAACCTGATGCTATATTAACCCTTCCTCACTCACAGAGGCTCTAATGTGGACCCTGGAATATATATATATGATTGCATATACATCTTGCTCATCACAACTACATTGGGAAATCAAATAGTGGCCAAATTACACCGCCACATTACATAGATCAAGTACCAAGGGTAACATTTTATTATTTGTTGTTCAGTCATTCAATCGCATCCGACTCTCTGTGACCCTATGGACTGCAGCACATTTAGCTAGGTCTCTGTGCTGTTCGACAAGGTTTGAATGGTAAAGATACTGGAGTACATTGACAGTTCCTTATATAGTGGACTGTGATTTGTTTGACCTCTCTGCTATCACCTGCTCACATACACTGGCCCTACATGGTATAGCTCACATCTTCATTTAGGTACACAAGCCACTTTACCGCCATAAGGCAGAAGGGGGACTGGGGAAGACACACCACTCTAATTTACTCCAACCCATCAGGAAGGCCTGCAAACACACATGGAGGCCGTGCAAAGGATTTTCCTGAGGAGGACGTCCATCTCCTCTGGGCTATAATTGGGGGGCCTGTACTTTGCCACAGCCTCTTGCCCTACCAACTGTGCCTGGGGTTCCTGGCCTCCCAGTCATCTCAATAGGGCTGGTCCCTCATCCCAACTACCTCCCCGCCTGGAATCAGGCCCCTGACACTCTGGCCCTACTCCTTGTGTGCCTACAACTGGGGGCGCATCCCCCCCCCCCCCGATGGTCTCCTCCACCTGACCTCCCTGACCTGGTTCTCCTCTCCATACCACTGGCTCTCCACAATCTCTTCCTCTCCTCACTCTCCTCCTCCACTCTCCCCTTCTGGTATTCCCCTCTCTCTCCTCACTTTCCTCAATTCCTCTACCCTCCTATGATTTATGAAATGAAAATAAGGATAAATAAATATAATATATAGGTGGATGTGGATGTGGTAAAACAATAATGTGAGTATTATGTATAGTATAGTAATTTTATGGGGGGCATAGGTGAGGGTATGGGGGGGTGTAGATGTGCTGTGGCCTACCGCCAGGTATAACTACAGTATGTGTACGTATTAATCTATGTGTGTGAATTATGTGATATCAGTAATTATGTGTGTTGTAAATTATAGGTTAATATATATATGAGGTCAAAATATAAAAAAAAGGTACAAAGCTCCTTCTCTCTTTACAATGCTATCAAATCTATCAAAGCCTAGACCTGTGTGTTCACTTGCTCAGCTACAGCACAGTCAATGATTTACGGCTTTTGCGCCTTTTAAAACACCTGCCTGTGGTGTTAATTGCAGTTCCCCGCTTTCTATAGGTTACGGGTTTGGATAATTACGGCTGATCGCGTCTCGGCCCCACACTTAACAGCTTGCGTGCGCAGATAGGGTTTACGGGCTTGTGTCTACGGCCCGTAACTTGCGGCATGGTTAAATTTAATAGCTATGTAACGCACTCGAATTTCAAGCCGGCAACCTTTGCAGGCGTGCCTATGCCGCTAAGGGATTCAAATTGAATGGGGCTGTATGTCAGTCCTTCCTAACACTTAGTTGCAAAATTACATATTACAACTGTTTAAATTAATGTTTGTTTGTTTTTTAGATTTTCTTCAATCATTCAGTTCAGGAGTACAATCATACAGCCTAATATTTTCCTTATGCAGCATAGAAGTGCAAAAAAACCCTTTAAGGGTAAATATGAGAAATAGAAGCAAGATAATGCACCATAGAAATATCATCATGCTGTATATATCACATATATAGTTGTGAGCAATATGGGTTGTTGCAAAGCGAAGGCCGCAGTTGCTGGCAAGGAGCGCAGAAGGGGCTCCTTGCGTGGGTTGAGATGAGCGCCATAGGCCCCCTCTACACTAACCTATGAACACTTACACTACCTACCTACACTACCTACCTACCCCCTAATAAATCCCCCCACCCCACTAATAAAAGCTAACTCACAAAGTCACAAAAAAAACTAATTTACATTACACAAAATAAAACAACATAAAAAAATACATTACACAAAATAAAAAACCTAAATCACAAAAAATAAAAAAAGGAACATTACAGAAAATAAAAAAAATACATTACAACCCCCCCACTACAGACAATAACAAAAAAATTACACACCTGAAAAGGAAAGACATACACAATACATACAGTACATTATAATACAGTACAAATAAAATAAAATACAATAACCCCCTATCTAAAATATAATATCTAAAATACATTACGTCCTATCAAAGCTATACACATACCACACTATCTAAAATACATTAAATACTATCTAACATACATACATACCATACTATCTAAAATACAATAAATACAATCTAAAAAATTTTTTTTTTGTAACTTAGTTTTTTTTTTCTGTAATGTAAATTTTTTTGGGGGGTGACGTAGGTTTTTTTATTTTCTGTAATGTAGATTTCTTCATTTTTTCTAATGTACATTTATTTCTTTTCTGTAATGTAGCTTTTTTATTTTCGGTGAATTCGGCTTTTTTATTTTATGTGACTTTGCTTTTATTATTTTTTGTGAGTTAGGTTTTATTATTTTCTGCAATTAGTGGGGTGGGGGGTTTATTAGGGGGTAGGTAGGTAGTGTAGGTAGGTAGTGTAGTGGGGGGTTAGTTTAGCAAGGTTTATTTTAGCAATGAGCGCCAAAGGTACTCAAAGGACTAAAAGCCTTACATTGTGTGCCAAACAGCATTCCCAGCCTTATAATTTTATTGACCGTCATTTTTTGACGGGCAAGTCGCTAGTCTATAATAATGCAGCATAAAAGTATAATCATGTGGCACTGAAGCAGCATAGTACAATGGAGCATTATACAATCACTAGCGACTTGCCCGTCAAAAATGACGGCAATAAAAATTGAAGCCTGGCAATGGTGTTTGTCAGACATTGCGAGCCTCTCCCCCTCTCTACTTTATTTGGCTCACAATGAGTGCCTTCGGTGCTAATCAGGGGCCTTGCAGTGAGCGCCTTTGGCGCTCATTGCGAGCCTCTCTACCCCTCTACCTCCCTCTACTTGACGGGAGGGGCTCATTGCGAGCCTTTCCCCCCTCTACTTAACTGGCCTTGTGATGAGCTCCTTCAGCGCTCATCTCGGGCCTTGCAATGAGTGGCTTTGGCGCTCATTGTTAGCCTCTCCCGCCTTCTACTTCCTCCCCCCCTGTGTCTCCCTCCCCCTCCCATGTCTTTCTCCCCTCCCCTGTGTCTTTCTCCCCTCCCCTGTGTCTTTCTCCCCTCCCCTGTGTCTTTCTCCCCCCTCCCTCCCCTGTGTCTTCCCCCCTCCCTCCCCTATGTCTCTTCACCCCGTCTCTCTCCCTGTGTCTCTTCCCCCCTCCTCCCTCCCGTGTCTCTTCACCCCGTCTCATTCCCCTGTGTCTCTTCACCCCGTCTCCCTCCCCTGTGTCTCTTCCCCCCTGCCTCCCCTGTGTCTCTTCACCCCGTCTTCCTCCCCTGTGTCTCTTCCCCCCTCATCCCTCCCCTGTGTCTCCGCCCCCCTCCCCTGTGTCTCTTCACCCCATCTCCCTCCCATGTATCTCTTCCCCCCTCCTCCCTCCCCTGTGTCTCTTCCCCCCTGCCCCTCGTCTTTTCCCCCCTCCGCTGTGTCTCCTCCCCCATCCTGTCCTTCCCCTGTGTCTCTCTTCCCCCTCCCCTGTGTCGCTCTTCCCCCTCCCCTGTGTCGCTCTTCCCCCTCCTCTCCCTCCCCTGTGTCGCTCTTCCCCCTCCTCTCTCTCCCGTGTGTCTCTCTTCCCCCCTCCTCTCCCTCCCCTGTGTCTCTCTTCCCCCCTCCTCTCCCTCCCCTTTGTCTCTCTCCCTCCCCTGTGTCTCTCTTCCCCTCCTCCTCTCCCTCCCCTGTGCCTCTCTTCCTCCTCCCCTGTGTCTCTCTTCCCCCCTCCTCTCCCTCCTGTGTCTCTCTTCCCCTCCCCTGTCCCATGTGTCTCTCTTCCCCCCTCCTCTCGTGTCTCTATTCCCCTCCTCTTCTCTCTCCCTCATGTATCTCTTCCCCATCCTCTCCCCACGTGTCTCTCTTACCCTCCTCTCCGTTCCCTGTTAATCTTCCTCCCCTCCTCTTTCACCCCTGTGTCTCCCCTCCCCCCTCCTGTGTCTCTCCTACCCCTCCTCTCCCCCCCCCACAGTGTCTCTCTTCCCCCTCCTCTTCCCCCTCCTTTCGTGTTTCTCTTCCCCCACTCACCTCAATGCTGCAGACGCGCGCACACTTATGTGGCCGTCTTCGCATGAGCGTGCGCGCGCACGCTTATGCGCCTGTCTTCGCGTTAGCGTGCTTGCGCTTATGTGCCTGGCTTCCCGTGCGCTCGTCTCACCCGCTCGTGCGCGCGCGTCAATTGGGCGCGTGCCACCAGAGCAGAGAGGCTGATGGGAGCTGTGGCAGGGGGAGTTGTGAAACTGCGAGTTGTCGTCGGTTGCGGCCCTCGCTTTGTGAGGGCCGCAAAGCGTGACGACAACTTGCAGTTTGACAATTATAATATGTGATTCACACCGCACAGAAGTATGTTTATGAAGCATACATGTCATATAACCTATGAAAAGAACTCACATTTGGTATAACTGAAAAATATTATTAAAACACTTTTGTAATTTAGGTTAATTTTAAAAAATAATTCAGCAGGCTAAATCTTAAATTGAACTTGCTATTTTATGGTTATTGTCAAGATTTGCTTCCTCATGGTGCTTAAAAAGGGCTAGCAATTCCCAATCCTAACCGCAGATCAACACAGTTCTTTCGATTCCCTTCTCTCACAACAAGTTGCAGAATTGTATACAGTTTTGTTATACAAAAAACAAAAACACATTTCCATACGCAAATATTAACGTGGGCATCTTTTTGGGTCTGCTCTCGGTAGGTGCTGACTGGATTGGTAGGCTGTTTCTATTCTGCACCAAATAGCTTAGGGTGCTTGATAGCTTATTGGTGGAAAACTCAAGTATAGGAGTAGGGAAGGTGCTACGGGATATCCTGCCAGGGGCCAGGCACCAGGATGTCTGCCTCCCCTGCCATGTTCTATCTTATCTCCTCACCAAATGGTGTAGATTATCGCAACATGTCTAGGCTCCTCAGGGAGTCTGAGGGCTGTTGCCTCCAATGGTATTGTCGATGTGAGAACCATGAGGGCCATGGAGAGGTGAAGCTGATATTAGGGCATCCTAGCCCATGAGCCTGTAATGACAGTTAAACAGGGACATATGTCCAACTTGGTGGAGGCTGCCGGTCATAGTGGGAACGTGGATATAGGGTTTGGCCGACCCCCAGTACACCCTCACTGACTTTGGGATACCTGGTGTGTCCCTAGAATGGTTTTAAATTGATTATGTCATGAGCCTTCATTTACCGACCTCCCTCGGGCTGCTAAGCCTTTATTGAGTCTGTGGAGGTTCGACTATGTGAAATACAGCGCCCTGGGGAATACGTACTACTTTGAGCCGAGCAGGACTTCCATGAAAATATATTCACAAAAAATCTGTATGGGGGGCCTGAGCTCATTGACAGTTACAAGTAGATACAAAGTAGTGGTTAAACGCAATACAATAGATCATAGGGATATCACTTACAAAGTACTGGACATCTCTTTATCTTTTGTCTATTGAAAAAAAAGTGTTTCAGTTGTTGTTTGATAACCTAGTTGATGTCTCAATCAGCCACATAGACAGTCCCATGCAAGTCCATGGACCAATGCTATTGTGAGTTGCCATCTGAGCAAAGACCTGGCCAGATCTCTGTACTGAGCATGAAATGGGTATCAAGGATGACTACAGGATGTAGCTACTTAAAGTGATAGTACCCCTATTTTTTTATTATGTTGCCTATGTATTTAACACAACCCAAAACACACCATACACGTAATAAAAGGAAAAACAGAGTGGGGCTCCAGTGGGCTAGCCAGATATGAAAATGTCTCTTGGAGTCTCTTGGGGATATTTTGACCACCATGGGTCAAGATTTTGGACATGTTCATATTTTAATGCTTATTACAAGGGAACCAGAATGAGTGATTATAGTATTTTAAAGGTTTGCTCAAATGGTTGTTGCAACAACCGGGGAGAAAAATACGTATTGTACAGTTAGATCTGTAAAATCTCATCTCAAAACCCAAGCTTTGTATGGCAGTGAAAGGATAAGCCATTGTTTCTTGCACAGGGAGATTTGAGTCTTCAGGACATTTATTAACTTCCCTGACCATACATCTGTGAAAACATACTGAAGGGTTATGACTATCACATATATAGTTGTGAGCGTACGAGTTGTTGCTAACGCTGCGGGCTCGCGTAGCGAGCCCGCGGCCCTCGCGAAGCGAGGGCCGCGACTTGCGTAGCGAGCTGCGGCCCTCGCGTAGCGAGGGCACTGCCCGAGGGTCTCAGTTGCTGGCATGGAGCGCCGTAGGCGCTCCATGCCAGCACCTGAGGACCTCGCAAAGCGAGGGCCGCAGTTGCTGGCATGGAGCGCCGAAGGCGCTCTTTGCCAGCAACTGCGACCCTCGCAAACTTCACGTCGCAACCCAAACAGTACGACACACACATTACGACACTCGCAAACAACATACGACACACGTTCACACACATTACGGACTCGCAACACTCGGACGCAACTCGCGAACATTACAAAATGTAAAACACAATACATACACACACCACATACATAAAAAACTTACCTACACCAAGAGGGAGCACCCAGCACCTCAAAAATACAACTTACACCTCGATTTTACTTCAAATAAAACAGTTTAGAGACTAAAAAAAAAACGAAGCGAGAGAAAAAATGGCCGCCGAACAAAACGAAAACGAGGCTACAGCACTCTAAACTCGCAAAACAACACAAGAAACTCGCAAAACACCACAAAACACCTACGGATATTCCGATACAAACGTATAACACACATTACTCGCCATTTGACGCCAATGCGGAAGTACACGACAACGGTTTGGGCTCGCGCACGCACAGTGTTACACTGCACACATTCAGCACGCTTTCACAGCAGATCCACACCACTAATGCTGCAGCAACATCAAAACACATTCACAGCTCTTCCACACAATGCTTTAAAATACGTAAAGTATATTCATTTATTAATGTATTATATATTTCATTATTACACACTAAACAGCATTAGCTACCTTACAATTTCATTGCCGTCATTTTTTGACGGGCAATTCGCTAGTCTCTATAAGAATTACATTATCTATCTGCATGTTCATGGTAGTAGATATAATTATGCTTGAACATTCATACTTTGGTCACATTTGTATCTCAACCCTTGAAAGCACAGACCATAGCTAACCCTGACATGAATACACATATTCTCCTATGGGTGTGCACATTCACTAACACATTGACAATGGGAATTTATACTTAAATGTCTAAATTATAATATAATACAGGATATCTTTGTTTTTGTCTTGCCTTGGAAAATGGTTAAAAGATTATAGAATAGACTCAGTTGGAAAGATAATGCCATGTCAGTATGTAAAGAAGATCGAGCAGTAATTACTTAGCGAACAAATGCTGATCAATAAAACACGCATATCCGTAGGTTGTTATGGTTATTCATTTTAAAAACATTTATTGTTAAATCTACCATTAGTTTCTTTTTTTTTCTGTAGACAGGCAAGTATGTGGAACAAAACAAACAATCAAGAGAGTGACATGAAAATATGTGAATATGGAGGCACTGAAAGTAATGATCAAAGATCAACCTCGTCTATTACTAATGGTATATATTTGTCACTGGAACAAATTCTCAGAGCACTAGTTTCGCATTATCGCAAACAATACAGATAAAAGGAATCTGTCACAAAGAACCGGCTTTCTTCTGACAATTACAAAGGTTTTATCAGAATACAAGCCAGATGTTTTGCATTGCAAAATCCACACCCGGAAAATAAGTGTAATAAATTGCAAAATATTTAAATTACTGCTGCAAAAGAACAAAGACACAGATCTGAGAATGCTCAATATGTGGAGGAGAGATTTCTTTTTAATAAAGAGGAAGTTAGATAGACTTTTTGCTCTGTTCCTGTTTCAATGACTTTTTTGAAGATGATGCTAAGATGAAAGAAGTATTTATATGTGCTATTTATAAAATACAGCCAAATTTTAAATGCAGCATTTTTGTAACTCTATAAAATTACTTTCTGATAAACTGATTTGTGGTAACATATAAACAGATTTTGAGTTATAACAATCAATGGTTAATCTAATCATTTTCTATTTAACATAAAAGTTGAGGCTTTATTTTAACCTAATCATAGTAGTCATACATCAGAATAAGAGTTGTTTAAAATGTTTATAGACCAGCAGCCTTATTAAATTGCGATTCAGTAAATTTAAAAGGGCTCTATTTAAGCACACAGCATATTTTTTATAGCAATTTTTAGTTAGTGAACTTCTATCCAGAAGCAAGGTCTTCACTAACTAAAAACTTCTGTAAATAAAATATGCTGTGTGCTTAAATAGAGCCCTTTTAAATTTACAGAATTGCAATTTAATAAGGCTGCAGGTGTGTAGTTTAACCTAGACTGCCCATATGATTTTGCCTTGTGTGCAGGAAAAGAGCTTTGTGAGTGTGATGACAGTCCTGATGGGGGAGAAGACTACGAAAAAGTACTGTGGGACCTGCTTCTCTTTCTTCCACAAAGGAGCCTAGTCTAGCCTTCCCCGAAGGAAAGTCTTTCCTGGCACAGCATAAGATGGACATTGCACCACTGGGTTTGTTGTTCCCAGCTAAGGGCTACCCCTGTGATAACAATGGTTCACCATGTTGTGGTTGTCTAGGGTTTGGAGACCTTCATCCCCAGTGAATACCCTTGTGTCTGTGTTTTAGCCGCTGTGTGGCTAACTGGTTGGTTTACTGATTATATCCCTGTCATATATGCACATTATTTGTATATATTTTGTATATGTTGTTTTCTGTAGTTCTGTAATTCATAGACTTTGATCCAATTATTGTTTGCAAGGCCAGGTCTAAAAGGTCCATAGTAAAAATAACACAGTGGAGCTTTTAACAATGAAGATATCCTTCTGAATGATTAGTTTAGCTGGCATTCCTATCTTAATTTCATTACCTTTTGTTAACCCAGACTAACTGAATGACTGAGACCATTTTCTTCTACAGTGTATATGAGTCACAAGTCATTTCAATAAAATGCATTACCCCTTTGAAAGTATACAAACATATTAGATGCATTTCTAATAGGTGGGATAGAGCTTTTGAATGACTTTGCTCCAATCCAGCTACAAGAACTGCACTCATACTCTTCACAGATACTAAAACAGGTCTTCTTTCAGGGGAATCCATAAGGTCAGTACACAGAGGAGAGAGTCAAATGGAGGAGTCAACTTTTTGCCTGTGCTTCCCAACTTATTCAATACCATACAATTCCTGTAAACAGACAATAACAAAGCATCACTTTGCTATAAGATTGCATTGCTTTTAAACGGCAACATTTCTATTAAGAAGGCATCACTAGAGAGGTGTACACATTGATTTAACATGAAATATACATTGTCTTACAATCTAATTGCTCATCTCATTTTAAACCTCTATAAGTCAACTTTCCTGCATTTCTACCCTTTTTTTCAGTTCCCATCTCATTTCATTTCAATCGTCCAATTTCACTGGTTCCCGCTGTGTCAATTTCACAGAAACCCCCTGTTCTTCAATAGCTTCATTCCATCAATGCCTCTGTATATTTCTTAAATCAGTTAGACCAATCAGTTCATGCTCTGTCTATCTGTGTCCAAAATATATTCCCCATTTATATAATGTCTTCTCAATTCTACCTTCATTCTATTTTCTCCATCTTCTCCTTCCATACACCTCTTTGCTTCATGATAATATAGTGTTCCCCTCTACTTTAAATGCTTTCTCCACTGACTACCAGTTCAACTTCACAGTGAAAATATTAGGTTCACAACTCAGTCAATCACAGGTCATATGTCATGAGTTTTTTTTTATCACCATAAGCCCCCATGACGGACTGAGAACTAGAAACGTGTATTGTAAAGAAAAACCAGCAGACGTTTTGTTCTTCTAAGCCCAGCCGTTTATTCCTCCTTTATCCATGTTAGCCATTCACTTCATTTCCTCCACTTGAACAGTGGGTGTGAGGATTCTGAAGGTGGAGATTGGAAGGGGAAGAATTTTTCTTGAGAAACACTTTGTCAATTCTATGCTCACACTGAGATTGCTTTTAAGAGTTCTTCTAAAATCTAAGCGTAATTAATGGAAAGTACACAATGATTACTATGTCTAAAGTGAATCATGTATATACAGTAATTTATTTTGTTTCATCCCTACTAATATATTTTTTGCATAACCAAAGTTGAAAGGTCAAAATCAGCAAAGGTATCAAATAAAACAGTAGCCACTTACTAAAGAAATAATTTACTAAAAATAAATGCGTTTTTAAATATTGTAATTTAAAAAAAAAATATTGTAAACTCATCCAAAGTCTGTCTGTGACAATCCAGGGCTAGGGGCTAGGGCTAGGGCCACCTGCTATAGACTACATGTTAACTACCCATACGGATTATTCAGTTCTTGGAAATCTCTGCACCAGCACCCTGATATCTGGCTACTGTATCAGTCAGGGTTTCTGCATCAGGAATCAGCACTTCCAAGAGTCTCACTAACCTTCCTGTGGTGACCATGACAAGTTACTTGCAGGGTGGAGATAGGATCAGTATCACAGCCAACAGGAGCAAAATAAGAGACCATACTATTTCTTAATGTTTCAGCAGGGAACTGATTTATTTTTGGAAAGTCAACAATACTGTATTTATAGGGGTTAGATACAGAGGGGTGTGTATACAACACAACAATGACAGAGAGTGGCAGACAAACACAGGGGATTGACTCCACATGGGGTCTAATAGTAGGGCATTCTGGCATCCTGTCTGGCACCTGTGAAAAATAAGCCTACCTCCAAATACACATAATGCTATCTCCATGTCTAGTCGTCCAGACCTCAAACAGAGTACATTAAATTTATCTGGTAAACAATGCTACAAAACATATTACAATACAAAGGAGGTATTTATGTGCATAGTCCAGTGGCTAGAGCCAAGCATTTTATCTTTTTTGATGGCTCAATGGGCTAAGGTCCTGGAACTGGAAAAGGGGTCCATGTCACAGTCACACAAGGAATCTAGGTCCAAATGTTCCAGGTCCTACAAGTTCTCCATACAGTGAGGATCAGATATAATTTATGTGGGGAAACTTAAGGGTGAGGATTTATAGTGTTAAAACATTTTTTTCTTACTGGTTCTTTAATTTTAGATGTTTTACTTATTCCCAAGACTAAATAAAATATTATTTTTCAATCCTGTCTACTGAATAATTTATGAACAACCATGATGTCAACAATAGTAAACAGAAAGGGCATGATGTATTGAAGGATTATGTGATGTAAAACACTTAGACATGTCCAATCTTCAGAAACGTGCTCTATAGACTCTCCAATAGATTTTCATCCCTTCACTATTTTGTAATTTACCACTGCCTTGTATGCTTTTTATTTGTTCTATTGCAATAGTTATTAGATAAACTTTATACACACTGTAAAGCTTCATAGAATGTAAGTATCTTGTAGTAAAAAATGCTCTTAGTTTTTTGTTTCACATTATACAATTAATCAGTTATATGTTTTATTAATTGTTTCCTTGCCCATTTAAAATGTATGCACTTACTTTAGATAATTATAGGTTATGACTGTATTGATCATGAGTATATATTAGCTTTGGCACTGACTGTAATGCATAGTCTGGATCCCTTAAAGATATATGCAAGTTAGCTGGATTATGAATGTATCTGATAGAGGAGAATTAGTAGTCTATGAAAAAAATTGTTTGCATGAAAAAGATACCAAAATAAACATTTAAACAGCTACCCTAAAGTTTGCTGAATTTCTTGCATTTGCAAACTGTTTTCTATCAGTGTTGACACCCCCTGAAAATCCCAGCAAAAATTAGCATACATAATACATTGTATCTTTTTGGCCTGGGGATTGTGCTGCAGCTTTCCTTTAGATTTCTGTAATACCCAGAACAAGGTTTGTGTTCCTTCATTCACTGATTGTTTTATCTACATCCCAGGTGAAACTTCCCTCAGCCCCAGTGAATTGCCCCTGTAACCCCCCCCCAGCCCCAGTGAATTGCCCCATCACCCCCCAGTGAAATGCCCCTGAGATCTCTCCCAGCCCCAGTGAATTACCCCACCACCTTCCCCAGCCCCAGTGAATTGCCCTTGAGATCTCTCTCAGCCCCAGTGAATAGTCCCTGCGATCTCTACCAGCCCCGGTGAATTGCATGCACTCACACAGAGACAAATGCCCACCTCTCTACCTAAAACTTTGCAGTCATGGCAGGACCATAAATCAAGCATATATGCTCATTCGCCTAAAAGATTAGAATAGGAAGAAGAAGCTAAAATGTTTGGTTTCAGTACAATTATAATTTGTCAGAATTTATAAAGGAGAGGGTGTATCTCTAAAGAACAACCGTGTAACAGCTCAAGCATTTTTTACTCGATTTATGGTCCTTTAAGGATCTTTAGTTCTAAGGAGTGTAGCAGCATTAGCTGGCTGCGTAAGTCATTGCTGATTTACTGCAACGCTGGGCATGCTCACATACAGGGTTTATTTTTACAAAATCGAACCCTGATAAACTTAGCTCAATTCTGGGGGTGTAAACATCACCTGCAACAGTTTTTTTAATGCAAAGCTAAACAAACATAGTGCATGCAAATAAATGTAATCATACACTACTAATTCCCCTCTATCAGATGCATTCATAACCCAGCTCACTCGCATATACATTTAAGTGTTTTCTTAATAGTACAGTGCAATTGAGCAATCCCTTACATAATTAATTGGCACTTTATTTCGTGTGTATATTTAGTTTCTACCAGTTACTTACCGAGATCTTACTTGTGCAGGGGAATGTAGACAGAATAGTGTCCAGTGTATACTTTAAAGTGACTTAGTAAAGACTCCATTCATGGAATCAAAACCATCTGCAAAAATAAAAAAAAACACCTATCACAGTTTCTATAGTTCTTATTTAGAGTGATGGTCTCATGCCTCCAGTCCTCAGTCAGTCATGGCAGTTTATGAAAAATATAAATATATCAAGATATACTTGTGATTGAGATGGAGTTGAATTCTCACTGCAATGGATGAGAACTGTAAGGGAGGAGCAAGCATCTGGCTTCATTGTAGGTGTGTTTGCAACACCTGCAACACTGGCTCCTCTACTTTTTTAAAGTATTATTTACCTCACTATAAGTGCTCTTCATGGTGTGAAAGAGCACAAGATTGTATATTAAAATTATCTTTTTTTTTCTAAATTACACTAATAACACCTAAAAAAAAATCTATGGTCTTAGGTTTGTTTACAAACACAATGACAGTTCCATGAATAATAACAAATGCCGACACCTTGCGCTGAAGGCACCATGAAGACAAAGAGGGTTAATTTTTTGCTCACTACATGGACCTGCAGCTGTGGGTCTGTCTGGGGGCTTTCACAGTGAAAAATGCTGGCATTTCAAAAATTCTAAAAGTATATCAACATGCTTTTAGGGGATCTGTACTGTAATGTGGTGAAAATTGTCCTGAATTAAGTGTCTCTTTAATGTTTTTGATGATTTCTTGGGAGAATAAAAGCTTTACAGAGTTGAGCTAAGCCTTTAATTAGTATTTGTTGCTAAGGATGTTTTCACAGTTCTGAAGAGGACACACTTTAGGCCAGAGTGCATTTATCAGCCTTTCCTCCTATTGCTAAATTAAACTGATGAGTGAAAGACAATCAGCCCAAATAAATTTGAAGACTGTAGCAGAATTAGCACACCCGCAAAGGCTGCGGACTTGAAATTTGGCTTAGTTACAGAGTTTAATTAAACCATGCCACTAGTTACGGGCTGTAGAAGCAAACCCGTAAACCATTCTTGCGCACGTTGGATGTGAGGCCGCGAACATGATCAATTAGTCAAACCCATAGTTATGGGTTTAGACGGAGACAATGGCAAATTAGATCGACATCATTGCATCACAGAAAAATGGAGGTTAGATTTCAAAGCCTTACGGGTTTCAATTACGAGATTTGATCGGACCCGCATTCCAGAAATAATGCAATATTAAAAAACCAGTAAATATTATATTCTAGTTCATGTGAGTTCCATTATATGTATTAACACACTGATTGCCGAAATCGATATAACGTGGAAATTAAACAGAGATAAAAAATGTTTATTGCAGATTTGCGAACTTGAGAATATTGTGCTATTCATTTTAATACCTAACATCACTTTCCCTTTAATTGACAATACAATAGTGTGTGTATAGTTGCATGTGCAGTGCTATGGATAGGACTTTAACCCCCTTGTGGGTCCTCTCTAGTACCCGCTGGCTTCTTGGCTCCATTTGCGGGTTACGGGTTTAAACATCAGTGGATTCGTAGCAAAGGATTTGCGGCCGTGGAGTTCAAATTTCAACAGCCTGTAGGGTTTTTCCGCCTATAACCCGCAGATTGTTAGCGGGTTGCTTTACGGCGCCAATTTAATATCTGTAAGTCTTACGGGCTACGTTATACGCTGCGGATTTAAACGTTGAGGGAATTTAATAGGGCTGAATACTCATTAATTAATTTTTGTGCAAAAATGTGCTAATTATACAAACCTCTCCTCATATGAATCGGAAGAGCAACACATATGATTGCTTATCGTTATTATTGTATTTGTTTGTTTAGTTTTATGCAATCTGCTGGAGCTCTAAAATAAAATATAAAAATAATTTCTGTCTGTAGCTATCCCCAACTTTCTGCAATTGACCCTGACCTTGATACTTGCTGCCTAGTGAGAGAATATCTGTTTTCTCTATTTCTGTGTCATAGGCTCTGTTCATGTTCAGCAAAAACCAGCAAAGCCCAAATAGAAAGAGAGGAAGCTCAAACTAGTAGGTGGGGGTGGGGGGCGCAGGACTAGATGAATGTAATGGGGTTGAAAGTGTAGCAGGCATAAGGGATCAATTAACTACTCATGGGGAGGAAATGGGGAAGGGTTAGTATAGTCAATAGGGAAGTATTACTAAGTATCTCAAGTATAGAGGCAGGCACCTCAAAACTACAAACTCATAACATAAGGTGTATGCTTACTAATACCAGCTTGCCAGGAAAAATGGGAGAGCTAGAATTATTGGCAATTAACGCAAAATGGGATTTAATAGGCATTCCCGAAACATGGTGGGATGAATCCCATGACTGGACTGTTAATCTAGATGGTTATAACCTATTTAGGAAAGAGAGGGGCATTGGTAAAAGAAGAGGAGGGATATGTCTGTATGTTAAGCCTGAATTTAAGTCTATAGTCAGAGAAGATATTTATGGTGGAACTAGGTATTATTGAATGTTTGTGGGTAGAGTTAAATAGCGGAGCAGCAAATTCAAAAAGAATATTAGTAGGAGCATGCTATAAACCCCAAATAAAGCGGAAAGCGAGGAAATACAAGTATTGTTACAGATTGGAAATGCAGCTAAGCATGGGCAAGTTATAATAAAGGGAGATTTTACTTACCCTGAAATAAACTGGATGAATGAGACCAGCAGTTCATCTAAGGGGAGCAGGTTCTTGAGAACACTCAGGGATCATTATCTGGCTCAGGTTGTACAAGAGCCTACTAGAAATGAAGCTATCTTAGATTTACTCATCACAAATAATATTGATATAGTATCTAATGTTGGAATAGGGCAACCTTTGGGAAACAGTGATCACAACACAGTCTCGTTTGAGATTGAATTAAAAAAACAAAATTTTAAGGGGCCAACAAAAACTCTTAATTTTAAAAGGGCAGATTTTAACGGTCTAAGGGCAGCAATACAAAGTATAGACTGGGACAGAGAACTGGCAGGTAAAAATACTGACCACAAGTGGACAACATGTAAATCGTTACTAAATATACATACACATCGGCATATACTGTGTGGGAATAAAAGTAAAAGGAGTAAATCCCATCCAATGTGGCTTAACAATGATTTGAAGATCAAGATACGAGGGAAAAACAGGCATTTAAATTATACAAACAAGAGGGGGCAGAGACTGCTTTCCAGGAATACAAGGAAATCAACAAAGCTTGCAAAAGGGCGATTAGACTGGCTAAAATAGAAAATGAAAAATTAATTGCAAAAGAGAGTAAGACTAACCCTAAAATATTTTTTAAGTATATTAATGCGAAGAAGGCGAGGAAGGAAGCTATAGGAACATTACAATGTGACACAGGCCGTCTGATAATTAGTGACCAGGAAAAGGCAGATGAGCTAAATAGGTTCTTTTCTTCGGTATACACAAGGGAGGTACCAGTGGTTGGGACACGGCAAAATAATGGGGCTACACTACCCTTGCCAAATAATTGGTTAACACAGCTATACAAGAGCCTACTAGAAATGAAGCTATCTTGGATTTAGTCATCACAAATAATATCTATATGGTATCAAAAGTTGAAATAGGGCATCCTTTGGGAAATAGTGATCAAAAAAAAATGTTTTTAATTTTAAGTGGGCAGATTTTAACAGTTTAAGGGCAGCAATACAACATATAGACTGGGACAAAGAACTGATGGGTAAAAATACTGAATTTAAATGGACAACATTTAAATCCTTATTAAATATACATACACATCCGCATATACCAGGTGGGAATAAAAGTGAAGGAGTAAATCACATCCACTGTGGCTTAACAATGATTTAAAGATCAAAATACAGAGTAAAAAACAGGCATTTAAATTATACAAACAAGAGGGACAGAGACTGCTTTACGTGGAAATCAAGGAAATCAACAAGGCTTGCAAAAGGGCTATTAGACTGGCTAAAATAAAAAATGAAAAATGAGTTGCAAAAGAGAGTAAGATTAACCCTAACATATATTTTTTGGTATATAAATGGGACGAAGGCCAGGAAGGAAGATATAGGAACATTACAATGTGACTCAGGCTGTCTGATAATTAGTGACCAGGAAAAGGCAGATGAGCTAAATAGGATTTTTTCTTCAGTATACACAAGGGAGGTAACAGTGGTTGGGACACCGCAATATAAGGGGCCTACACTACCTTCGTTGAATAATTGGTTAACACAGGAAGAAATCCATAATAGGTTGGATAAAATAAATGTTAATAGAGCCTCAGGTCCTGATGGAATATATCCAAAGGTACTGAGGGAACTGGACTCTGTAATAGCCAAACCATTATATTTTCAAGATTCACTCTACACTGGACTTCGCTACCAGATGACTGGTGAAAAGCAGAGGTAATACTTATATTTAAGAGCAAATCCAGGGAATTATAGACGAGTGAGTCTCACTTCTTTAGTGGGAAAGCCTTTAGAAGGGTTAATAAGGGATAATATACAATAATATGTCTATCTGAACAGGATTATAAGTAGGAGCCAACATGGATTTATGTGGGATAGGTCATGTCAAACAAATCTAATTAGTTTCTATGAGAAGGTAAGTAGGAACCTGGATCAAGGCAACTCCGTGGATGTAGTCTTTTTGGATTTTGCAAAGGCTTCTGATACAGTGCCACATGGAAGAATATTGTGCAAACAAAGGGATACAGGAATTGCAGTAAATATCTGCTCATGGATCGAGAGCTGGCTAAAAGACAAGAAGTAAAGGGTTGTAGAAAATGGAACATACTCCAATTGGACTAATGTGGTAAGTGGGGTTCCTCATGGTTCAGTATTAGGTCCTCTCCTTTTTAACATATGTATTAATGAATTAGAAGTAGAGTTGGAAAGTAGTGTCTCTATTTTTGCTGATGATACTAAGTAATTATGTACAGATAATGATGTACTTTCCCTGCAAAGGGATTTGCATACATTAGAGAAATGGTCATCTAACTAGCTGATTTAATACAAATAAATGTAAAGCTATGCATCTGGGAAGGAAAAATAGCCATGTAATTTATAATCTTAATGGAGCAAACCTAGGGGGTATCAGATATTGAAAGGGATTTGGGAGTACTTGTGGACAACCACCTAAGTAATAATGCTCAATGCCAAGCAGTAGCTGCAAAGGCAAATAAAATATTAGTGTTTATTAAGAAGCAAATATAATTCTGCCACTATACAAATCTCTAGTACGCCCTCATTTGAAATATGGAGTATCATTTTGGGCACACTTCAGAAAAAGGACTGGAAAAGGCACAGAGAAGGGCTACAAAACTAATAAGGGGAATGGAGGGGCTAAGTTATGAAGAAAGACTAACCAAGTTAAGATTATTTTCTCTTGAAAAATAGTGTTTAAGAGGAGATATGATTACTTTATATAAATACATCCAGGGTCAGTACAAAGCTTTGTCAAGTGAACTTTTTGTGCCAAGAGATTTCCAACTGACACGGGGACATCCTTTGAGGTTAGAAGTAAAAAGATTCCACCTTAAAGAAAGAAAAGGGTTCTTCACAGTAAGGGTGGTTAACCTGTGGAATTCTCTACCAGAGGAGGTGGTAACAGCAGATTTACTAGATAACTTTAAAAGGGAAATGGATTTATTTCTAATCAAAAAGGGCATTCAGGGTTATCCTGGATAATTAGAGAGAGTATTGATCCAGGGAGGAATCCGATCGCCAGCATTTGGGGTCAGGAAGGAATTATTTTTTTCCCCCTTTGAGACGATTGCCAAGTTTCACTTGGGTTGTTTCTGTTTGCCTTCCTCTGGATCAATTAATTAACAACTAATCTGCATATTGCAGATCAGAGGAGATCTTAAAAGGTTGAACTTGATGGACTGAAAGTCTTTTTTCAACCTCAAATGACATCTGTGATTCCTTTTATTATAAAGGGTAGGATGAATTACAACTACTACTGACCTGTTGACTGAATCAAGAGCATCATCTAAGAAGAACCAACATTTAGACTTCTGTGTTTTTAATTCTATGTAAGTGAGCTACACAATATTTATCAACTGCATATTGTCACTGAATATTCCCTTCAGCCTTACACCAATTCCCCACTTAACCGAGTAGCCAGAACATAATACTTGTTTTACAAGGTCACAGCCGATTTATAACAGTAATTTTTAACTAGTTAAATGCACTTTCTTGGTAGACTAAACTGAGTAGACGAAGGGAGTGAGTGGTGGTATTTTCCCCTCCATGTGTCACCCAACCAAGCACTTTGGTAACCAACCAAAATTAGATGCAGAACTGTCAAACAACATGACCTCATCCAGGATTTGACATAGGTCAAAGATAAAATTTAACATGGTGAACCAACAAAATACCCTACGGGAGGAGAGGGAACGAGTTGGATGTATTTTTGTTCTGGGCTCACTTGAGAGCAAAGCGTGCACTGCCACTTGTAATATCCAGCAAGACTCCTCCCCTTACATACTTTGATCCTGTCTGCCATACAAGGTCATACTTCCTGTCATGGACTGTGGATATTACATATGATTTTGTATTCTGTTAGCAGAGGGTTGCTCTTATTATAATTGTATATTGAATGCATTTTAATGTATATCAGCAACTGATGTTAGGAATGTTTTTTTAATTGTGTATATATTTATTTATTTGAGTGTCCTCTAAGCTATACATATTTTGGTCATGTTGTCCATCATTTTGCATTTTGTTTCTGAGGGCCAGAAACCATTTCAGTTGCCCTTCTTCACACTGTTTCTAGTTTGATGAAAGACGTTTAAACATATGCAGCCTTATTAAATTGCGATTCGGTAAATTTGAAAGGGCTCTATTTAAGCACACAGCATATTTTATTTACAGAAGTTTTTAGTTAGTAAAGACCTTGCTTTTGAGTAGAAGTTCACTAACTAAAAACTTCTGTAAAAATGTTTGCTGTGTGCTTAAATAGAGCCCTTTTAAATTTACTGAATCGCAATTTAATAAGACTGATGGTCTCCAAAACTGTAACACAGTATTCTAGTGAGGTCTAACTAGCGGACTATAGAGTGACTTTAGTACCTCTGTTTAACTGCTACTAAGATCTCTACCAACACATCCAAGCCTCTTACTTGTTTTTCCAGCAGCTTTGTTGCATTGCTTGCCTACTTTTAAATCATGCAATAACTCGCATGTCCATTTCTTCATCAGTTTTCATAATAATTTTACTATTAAAGAACCACAAAAGTCCCCATATGTGCTCTGCGCCATTAGATAGAGGGTGAAAAACCAAGTGAAAAAAAAAGTTTTCCTTTTTAAAATTGATGCTGAATTCTTGATCAATAAAAATCAGGCTATTTCAGCGTGTTGCCTCTGCCTGATGTAATGCGTATTCATTTTAAACAGATGTAGAGTCTTTGAATCAGGCAGTGGCTAAATGATTTGTAACTACTTGATTATATTCTAGCAGCTAGTATATCATCAGATCAGATAGCACAGTGGGTAAGGGTAGTCTATGTCTAAGTTTATGGTGGTTAAGGTCCTGGGTCAAATTCCTACAGAGACCGTTTTTTTTCTTTACTCAACAATATGTAATTTAGGTAATATAAAACATATTTCAAAATAAGATAACTGGACAGACTTTTGTTTACTTAAGAACAATTAATTGAATTATTATGTGAATTGGTTATTTAAAAGTCTTCCACATGATTTTCCACCCTCTAACTGAGTACCTATGCTGACTTTTGTTGTCCTGTAAGTAAATACTCTACTTTGGTGATTTTGTGGTCTGAGGGCCTCATTCTATTATCGGCCGTAAAACGGCCGCAAGGCTGCGATTCCTTGCGGGGGTTCCGTAATCTTGCAATTCAAATATACGGCCCCGCAAGGATCTCCCCTTACGGCCGGCCGTATATCTTGCAACCGGCCATAAGCTCAGAAAACTTAAAACGCAAAAATAAATTCAAGACGGCACTGTACAGCTCTGTAAATGCTAGGGATCATATTGGGGGACATGAGGATTAATAGTAACCCCCTCTCAAGCTTGCACATCAGCCCAAATCCAAGTTTACATTAACTGTTTATTTTCCAGCCGCAGCGTGGGCGGGTCTGAGGTGCTCCAAGCCCTCGGGACTTTTTACATGGATTTTTGACATAAATTAAAAAATATTTTTTTTACGGATTTGAGTGTGGGGGAATGTTGTGCTATTTTTGCTAACACCTACAATCCCTTTATAGTCTCCTCAGAGTGCAGGATGGCTTTATTTGGGCTTTATAATGTGCTTAATTGGTGCTAGCGGGACCTTTTTCCTGCAAGTAAGCTGAGAGGGCTCGCTTTTAGCCTTGCAGAGAGGGTTCCCTGAGTAATAGAATAGCAACCGGGCTTTTCTTGCGGACGAAACTCTTGCAGCCGTTTTAGATCAAAGGCTTTCCTCCGGCGCGAGCGGCCGCAAGGGATAGCAAGGCGCCGGCCGCAAGCCTGCCGGAATCCCCGGCCTGAGGGGAATAGAATAGCCGAATAGCTTGCGGCCGGTCCTTGCGGCCCCGCATCTCCTACGGCCGATAATAGAATGAGGCCCTAAGTGTTTAATTTTGTATTTATCAGTGGTGAATTTTAGATCACAGATATTTGACCATTGCTCTGGTTATATTACATGATTACATATTTGAATTATGTCTCCTGGAATGTCTACCCCGTTACATGTTTTTATGTCATGGTCAAGAGGCAAACTTTTCCTTAAAACCCGCCAGTAATATCCATATATACATTAAATACATTAAACAAAACAGGTCACAGCACAGAACTATGTTGTAATCCTCTGGTAATCATTACTTCAAATTACTGTATTCCATTAATTATTTTTCTGATAACTCTCATTCAGTTGGTGCCCTATTAACTAAACTGTGTAAGAATATTGTTACAGATTAAGAAGTTTACAAATGATTTTACTGTGTGGGACAGTGTTTTATGCTTTACTTAAATCTAGTTAAGCTACATCTTCTGCCCCACCCTGGTCTATAACTTTGGTTGCATAATAAAATAAAAAAGTAAATTAGATTAGTCTGACATGATCTCCCAGCAGTAAAACCATATTGTATACAGTAAAACCACAATTTTCCGGCACCCACAGGGACTCCCGATTGCCGCATAAGTGTAGCTTCCGGTTGATCAGGAGTCTAGCAAAAAAAAGGGTCTAAACAACCCTTAAGCCCCTCAAAATCCCTCAAAATGCCTTAAAAATGCATTGGCACCTAAACTGGGCCATTTACGCCCCAAAAAAAACAAATAGGAAAAAAGTTAGTATTTTTTGTGCAGTCTCGAACTGCTGGATAGTGCCGGATATTGCCTGATTATCGGGAGTTTCTTGCAAATGGGGAATTTAGGCAGGTGCCAGTTGCTTAAGAGTCCCAGTTGGTTGAGTGCCGAATAATCAGTGTTTTACTGTATCATCTTGTAAATCAATAGATATTCAGTATTCAATCATTCCTTCTTTAATAATTTCATTAGTTTGCATATTACTGATATCAAACTTACTGAACTAATCTTAATGATAATGATTCAAAATGTTTAGTTATCTATGTAGCAATTACCTTTCTAGGCTTATTGAGTACCCTTGGATGTACATTGCCTGACCTACTAACTTGTTCATTGTTAATTTTGATAATGCTGGTAAAACTCATATCCTTAAAAAAATACCTGTGCTAATAATTGTATCACTCAATAAAAATGCATCCTCTCCAATGTCATCAGAATAAACAGAGCAGAAGTATTAATTCAAGCACTGTACTATGTTATACCTGTCTTTCTCTGCATAACTACATAATCTACTTTCATAAGTATAACTATTCCCTTAGTTTTTCTCTTTTTACTAATATACCTTATGAAAGTTTTGTTAACTTTTTATCAATGGGGCAATTATGTTTTTACAGTCCAATATCCCTCTATTTCCATATTGGATTTCTTATAAGAATCTGTAAGAGAGTGGGTAGTGAAACACCCTACTAATTCTACCCAGAATGCCAAGTCGCCCTTTAGCGGGTATGACAGCCGCATATTGTGGTGAGGTTCCCATACCCCCATCATAGCCAAGGACAACCTACTGCTAAATATTTTCCCTAAAGAAATGAGCCAACACGTACATTTTTATTTGCCCAAGACTGACCAGCCCAACTTCAAAGTAAAATTTCTGTGCCCACAACAGGGCTTGTCGAAGTCCATAAAGTTAGTCACCTTTTACATAGGAAGACTACATTCCATGAAGTGAGACTCAATGGTAAAGCCAAACAACTGCAAGCAGTCCTATTCTTATGCCAGGGTCACACCGAAAGAGGAAACAGTCAGCTGAAAAGTGTTTTCAACTGATAAACTAAATAGTGGACCACTGAATGAGGCTCAGACAATGCTTAACCACCGCTTCACAAGAGCAGTGAGATGCCACTAGTGGAGTATAAGGCTCTTATGAGCAAAAGGGAGCTTGTTGGGCAGACATTTTCCGAAAATGCTAATTTATACCTGAGGTTGGAGATATGAATGATAGGGGTTTACAGCCTTATTAAATTGCGATTCAGCCAATTGAATAGGGCTCTATATAAGCACAGAGCATATTTTTTTACAGAAGTGTTTAGTTAGTGAATACCTTGCTTTTGGATAGAAGTTCACTAACTAAAACAATATAAAAAATATGGTCTTTGCTTATATAGAGCACTATTCAATTGGCCGAATCGCAATTTAATAAGGCTTTATGTCTGGAGTTGCCTAAAAAATCAATCAAGAAGCTGGGACAAATAAGAAACTGACTTGCTTGAGAAAATAAAAGGATCATATATATATAACATCAAATCTCTGGAAGAAACGTATGAAGTTTGATTGCATGCTTTTGGTGTGGTTTTGATTTGCATGGCAAGTGCAGTCACAAGGAGTTTGACATCATATGACACAATAATGGTCCCTGAGAAGGCTGCTAGTATGACATCAACTGGCTATCAATATTTAGGCAGCATCTTTTGAGACTTCACATTTCAGACTGGACTCCTCGAGGAAGGATGCAACATAACTAAATGGAAATACAGCAGCTACAGCTTACCTGCTTAACTGGATGCATTGGACCCTTGATGTAAGAGAGACAAGCCATTAACGCGTAGGACTTAGCCGATGAGCGCCGAAGGCACTCATCGCTGCGAGCCTCGCGAGGCGAGACATTAAACTGTAGCACTTAGCCGATGAGAGCTGAATGCGCTTATTGCTGCGAGTCTCGCGAAGCAAGGCGAGCTGCTAAACCGTAGCACTTAGCCCATGCAAGCCTCGCAAAGTGAGGCGAGCCGTTAAAATACGAGATGCGGAACTTAGGAAAAAAAAGATACAAGATGAAAAAATTTACGAGATTAGCAGCCGAACAAAAATAAATAAATAAATACACTCAAAACATCACAGACAGCATGGGGCAACAGCCAGGACGTCTGTGAGTGAGGTGGAACACAAATTTAACTTGATTTAGATGATTTTCGCCACTTGTGAGGAAAAAAATGGCCGCCGAAAAAAATGAAAACAAGGCAACACGACCCCGGACCGCACAAAACACTGCAAACCGCGTAGCACTTTACACATCACACTACAAACTACAAGATACACTATTACAAAAGCTGGAAAATGCTCACGAGACGCGTACCACATTAATAACATTACCACTATAAAATGCCGCTTTACACAATAAACCAACGGCTTTACCTCGCGCACGCAGCCTATTTATAATGCACACTTCAAACATTCATTACACTTTATAAGCAGGGCACCAACACTCACAATGTATATTGTATGCAGATGCAAAATACAAACAGATTGTTAGCTCTTCAGACTATTGCTCGCTGCATATATCAATTACAAATAATTAAACTATATTAATTTAGTTAATAAATCCTTCATTATTACTTAACTACATATACATAGAAATAGATATCTCTCTCAGAGGACCAAAAGTACACGACAGGAGAGGCTCGCAATGAGCGCTGAAGGTCCTGAGCCTCGCAATGAGCGCCAAAGGTCCTCACAGTACAAAACTGTTTCAATTACCGTATATACTCGAGTACAAGCCGTATTTTTCAGCCCTTTTTTTAAGGCAAAAAAGGGCCCCCTCGGCTTATACTCGAGTCACTCTCCCCCCGTGTGTCTCTACCCCCGTGTGTCTCTACCCCCCCCGTGTGTCTCTAACCCCCCCCCGTGTGTCTCTAACCCCCCCGTTTGTCTCTCTACCCCCTCGTGCCTCTTTCCCTCCCCCTCCTCAACCTAAACCCCCTTCCTCAGCATAAACCCCCCTCAACCCTCCTCCTCCACCTAAACCCCCATAAATACCTCCCCCCTCTCCCCTCACTTACCTGCTTGTGCTCCGGCCTCCGCTCCTTGACCCGGCGCCGGCGCGCATGTGACGTCACATGCGCGCCGCGTCATTAGCATATACCGGGTGGGGGTTGAGGTTAAGGAGGGGGGATGAGGGGGGTTGAGGTTGAGGAGGGGGGTTGAGGTTGAGGAGGGAGGTTGAGGATGGGGGGTCGAGGATGGGGGGCTTGTGGAGGGGGTTGAGGATGAGGAGGGAGATTGAGGAGGGGGTTGAGGATGAGGAGGGAGGTTGTGGATGAGGGGTTGAGGAGGGGGGTTGAGGATGGGGGGTTGAGGAGAGAGGATGAGGATGGGGGGTTGAGGATGAGGATGGGGGGTTGAAGAGGAAGGTTGAGGAGGGGGTTGAGGATGGGGGGTTGAAGAGGAAGATTGAGGAGGGGGTTGAGGATGGGGGGTTGATGAGGGGGTTGAGGATGAGGAGGGAGGTTGAGGAGGGGTTTGAGGATGAGGAGGGGTTTGAGGATGAGGAGGGAGGATGAGGAGGGAGGTTGAGGATGAGGAGGGAGGTTGAGGATGAGGAGGGAGGTTGAGGAGTGGGTTGAGGATGAGGAGGGTGGTTGAGGATGAGGAGGGAGGATAAGGAGGGAGGTTGAGGATGAGGAGGGAGGTTGAGGAGTGGGGTTGAGGAGGGTGATAAGGGAGGGGGAAGAGACACAGGTAAGGGAGAGGATGGAAGAGACACAGGGAAGGGAGAGGGGAGAAGAGACACAGGGAAGGGAGAGGGGAGAAGAGACACAGGGAAGGGAGAGGGGAGAAGAGACTTGGAGAGAGAGGGGGACACAGGGGGTAGCACATTTCCCACCCTCGGCTTATACTCGAGTCACTCATTTTACCCAGTATTTTGTGGTAAAATGGGTGCCTCGGCTTATACTCGGGTCGGCTTATACTCGAGTATATACGGTATGTCTAAAACAGCATTACCATGGCTTCAAATTATATTGCCCCGTCATTTTTTACGGGCAAGTTGCTAGTGTTAATAGTAATATCAGAGTACAAGAGACCAGCAGTTCAGCTTGGGGGGGAGTTTTTTTCAGCACACCTAATGATTCTTATTTGGTCCAAACTAAAAAAGAACCTTCCAGAAATTTGGCTTGGAAGTAGTAATGAAAAAAATTATATATTTTTTTTATTTTATAGACATTTGCAGCCTTATTAAATTGCGATTCAGTAAAAAAAAGGCTCTGTTTAAGCACACAGCATATTTTTTTATAGAAGTTTTTAGTTAGTGAAGACCTTGCTTTTGGATAGAAGTTCACTAACTAAAAACTTCTGTAATAAAATATGCTATGTGCTTAAACAGAGCCTTTTTTTTTACTGAATCGCAATTTAATAAGGCTGCAGATTTTTAGCTATGCATGTAAGAAAATCACAACTTTAGATAATTATTATCCACCTTTGTCAGATTAGGAAAAGGCTCTAACGTAGAGCAATTGTTAGGCTTAGTTTATAATACTTGTATTCTTTTATAAAGTATGCCAAAGATGAACAGTTTAGCAGTCTTGGGAAATCTGCTGAAATAAGTTAGTCAATAATTGTATCATTTCTGTTCAACCGTTTGTTAATTTTCTCTTGACAAATTTCCATTTCAGTAATGTCATTTTAAATGACTATGAAAGAATATCTAATAACTAGTGAACAATTATGCAATCATATCGCTGAATTGCACAATTAAAATGCAGTGAAGCAGTATTATTAATTACTTTTACCTCTGTGGTCAATGAAAATGATGTCCTCACATGGAAAGATGATAAAGCAAATATTTTGCTAATGCCAATAAGTTTAATTGGAACAAGAAGTTATTCATCCTTTTCCATTAAGAATGTAAAACAATTTAAAGGGCCACTGTAGCCAAGTCTTTTTCCATATGATTTTCTGCAAAACTAAACTTATAAATGGGCACCATGATTTTAGACAGTGTAAACACAAACACAACATTTTTATCTTTTACATTCTGTTATTTTTACTGCAGGATAACATTTTGTTTTCTTACCTGATTTTCACAGTTCTTTGCTCAGTATGTCTTTGCCAGTGAATGGGCGCTTTTTATTAGTAATTTCAAAAGCACTAGAATATTTGCAGACTCATTTCCACTGAGCAGACTCACTCTGCGTTCAAAGAGACCGTAAGTTAATATTCTATTCAATTGCGGGCTCCAAAGGGTTTACGTGTTAAGGGGATTGAAAACTTAATGGTTGTTAAATCCGGAACTTGGTTGTTTGTGTGCTATGAGCAGCGTTGGTATTTTTTTTTGGTATGGCAATCAATAATTAATAAAATAAGAAATTAATATACTTTACCTATTGTGAAGTAATATATGCAGGAAGCATTGTGTTGAAGAGCTGGCAATCTGTTTTCATGTTGCTGCATCATCAGTGCTGTGGAGCTGCTGTGTAAGCGTCATGAATGTGTGCAGTGTGTAGTGTAATAGTGTGCGTGCGCGAGGCAAATCCGTTAGGGTAGCTGTGTACTTCCGGATTGTATAAGTTAGTGTTCTAAAATGGCGCCGAATGTTTTGGGAAATCCGTAGGTGTTTAGTGGTGTTTTGCGTATTTAGGGTTTTTCAGTCTCGTTTTCGTTTTGTTCGGCGGCCATTTTTTCTCTTGCTTAAGTGATTTTCGGGTGTCTAAACTCCAAAATTTGGACATAAATCGAGGTGTAACTTCACTTGCAGAGGTCCTCGGTGCCCGCCTTGCTGTGGGTAAGCTTTTTATGTGTTTGTTGTGTGTATTTATTGGGTTTCTAATGTTTTTCGGGTTGCGCGGGTTGCGTCCTTGTTTTCGGATCTTGTACGTCTTTTTCGGAAAATCTGTAGGTGTTTGGTGGTGTTTTGCGTCTTTACAGTGCTGTTGCCTCGTTTTCGTTTTTTTTCGGCAGCCATTTTTTTCTCTCGCTTAGGGGATTTTCGGGTGTCTAAACTCTTTTATTTGGAGTTAAATTGAGGTGTAACTTCAGTTTCCGAGGTCCTGGGTGCCCCAACCTTGCTGTAGGTAAGTTTTTTATGTATTTGTTGTGTGTATTTATTGTGTTTTTCATGTTTTCATGTGCGCGGGTTTCGGGCTGTTTTTGCGAGGTCGTAATGGGTCGTAATGCATCTCGTATTTTTGTTTCGTAACTCTGGAAATTTTGCGAGGTCCGCAGTTGCTGGCAAGGAGCGCCTTTGGCTCCATGCCAGCAACTGAGGCCCTCGCTGCGCGAGGCTGCAACGTTAGCAACAGGCCGCATGCTCACAACTATATATGTGATTCTAGACTGCCATTTTAATACCATATATAAGTACTCACTAATTTCGACAACTGCACTTGTGAAATATCAGTGAAAAAAGTTTCTTTCTCAT
This sequence comes from Discoglossus pictus, assembly GCA_027410445.1. Lineage (NCBI taxonomy): Eukaryota > Metazoa > Chordata > Amphibia > Anura > Alytidae > Discoglossus > Discoglossus pictus. The sequence goes on from CM050163.1 coordinate 525,431,992, forward strand.
GCAAAACACAACAAAAATCCTAGTCACTTATTTCTTGATTACTTCTAAATTCCAATACATCTTAAATGCTTTTGAGAAATGTATCCATTATTAACTCTTTTATTTCTTTATTTGTATACTGTCAACGTATTCCATAGCACATGGGTACAGAAAATTCAAGGAACGATGGAATATGTTAGTAGAATACATGGAATGAAAGTGCATATTTAAATTTATGCAAAATATTTTCCAGGTTCACTTCTGAGGACTGCTTGCAGTTATGTTTACACTGCATCCACTTCTCCAGTTCTTCAGTTTATTCAGTGGCTTTCCACATTCTTCAGGATTAAGTTAAAATTCTACACCTTATGTGATCTCTAAATACTCCCCTGACTCCCAACGATATTTACAGTAACAAATTAGAGTCCTCTCTATAAGGCTTCTCTTGGACTTTAAACTTTTGTCTGAAACTCATCTCTTCAGATAAACAACAACCTGCCTCTAAGATAGATTACACAAGCTTTCTTGTAAGACATAGCAAATGTCACCATCCTATTCTATTAACTCAGTTGTCTTATCAGACAATTCCCTCTCTCTATACCCACTTAGATAAAGGCAGTACACTCAGCACCATACAGTTATGTATACTTTAGTCTTATCTGACTTAAAGGACCACTGTACTCTAAAAATAACTGCTATTAAAATGAAAGCACATGCATATTTATACTTCATTGATTTATACTGTAATTTCAGGCACTTGCCTTTATACGCTTCTGCCTATCATCCTGTGCTACTTAGCTCCACTTCTTTTGCATAATTAGGGGCAGTACAGCTGCAGCAGACTTCCTGCTGCGTTCTCCGGTGTCTGACTGGTGTAGATCTGAGGTCGGATTTACAGTGCACAGAGGTCCTTTAACTTTCTTTTTTAACCATGTTCTTATTGTCAGGAGGATATTTGTGTATTGGTGCTAGGAATTCCCATTCCTTTTTAACCATGTTCTTGTTGTCAGGAGCATATTTTTGTATTGGTGCTAAGAATTCCCATTCCTCTGAGCTCAAAGCTATAGTTGTGTAACTTTCATGTGGGTGTTTGAGGACATCAGTGGCCATTTCTTTATTCCTTGGGCAGAGCAGAGGGTGCAGCACAGGAGTTACTGTTGTTTTCTTGGACTGGACAAGGACAGGATAAGGATTTAGTTGTTTGTCATATTGCTAATGCACCTAGGCTGAAAAGCATTTAGTTTCCTGCAGACAGCTAAAGTTCTTTCTGTAACTGTCACTGTTGCCATGGCAACCAGCAACACCACAGTTTTGATTGGAGAGAATCTTTAGTGAAGGGTTGTCGTCACAATCAGCTATATCAAATATGACACATTATAAATAACCTAAAGTAATAATAATAAGAATAATACGAATACCTGGTATTGTAACAGCTGCATATTTTGGCATAACTTCTGATTTTTTAAACATTAACGATGAAAAGTGTTTTTAAAAAGCAAAAAAAAAAACATGCAATTGTTCATTAATGCAGACTTTCATATTTTTTGCCCCCTGCTGTCCGTTAGATTCTCTGGAGGGTGTATCCTTGTACACTAATGAGCCTCGTTGTAGTCCTGATAGCACTTAGTAACTGCCAAATTCCCACACAGACACTTCCTATGCATTCAAAGTCTCCTCTCACTACAGGAAGTTGATCTACTGAGAGCAAAAGTATAGGTTACACAGCAGCATAATTGCACATAAAAAGTAATAAATTACAGGATGTATTGTTTATTTTTACATTCTAATTTTTTTTTTTTTCAGGTGCATCGTTTTCAGGTGCAGTTCTTCAAAGGAGTACTTTTTGGTCCAATCAAGCATCTGAAAAAATATATAAATCAGTGAACTGAAGTAAAAACAAGGCTTGGATCTATTCTGTTATGTTGTCGGGGCAGGTCCGCCGCAGCAGTGCTGCCTCCAAACACTAGATGGCACTGCCGATATTTTGCAGAGCTGTCGATATGTGAGATAAGCTTTAAGCTTATAATGTTAGCCTAACCCTTGAACTAACCATAACCCCAACACTAACCATCACCCCAACACTAACCATCACCCTAACGCTAACAGTTTACCTAAGGGTTGACTCTATGATATGGCACCAGAATACCAGCAGCGCCATCTAGGGGATGCCACTGCTGCCGCCTTGTGCTGCGCCAGCATAACAGGATAGGACCCAATGCTTTTAATATGTTGTAAAGTCAGCTTTAAAGGAGAAAAATGCTTTGTTTTTGTCATTATAATGTTCATTATATTTAGATGCCTCACTAGGAAGCTACCTTATTAGCAAAGGCATCCCAGGTCTTCCTTGCAGTAAGTATGACAACACCTTAAAATCATTATTTTTGCCTTACTACACTGTTTCCACTATTTTTTGTTGTTTTAAATTAATATGAAAGGAGTTATTTTAAATTCTGAAACCGAAATAATCTTCTGATATTTGATTGGTCTAATATAAATGAATGTCATAATCAGGAGAACATGTTAATAATATGGTATGGATGGTGCATCTGGCAGAGGAAGCCACCTACTTTAGGCCCAAATTCCATGGCTCAAGTAAGAGCTCCAGTAAGACTGACTCATAGCTAGTTATCTATCATTCTCTTCTCTGATTGTTTCTCTACAGCTAATGAGAGAAGGCTAGAATGAAACCCTATTCTAATCAGTTGACATTTCAACCTATCAGAATAGGAAAAATAGAGCCCTATGATTGGTTAAAGGCTAACTAATCGAAATGCACATATATCAATAAATTGCCTTCTGAATTGGGATGGGAGCAATATAAATACTGGATTCTGATTGGCTGAAATATGATTATCATAGGAACCTTATTAGTAATGGGTTACTTTAAGTAGCAGTGGGGGACCGCAGGGAACATGGTTATGGTTAGAGGCCACATAATGGACCATAGGGATCCCCAGGGGCTTAATGGACCCCTAAGTGTTGATGTTAAGGGAGGATACGGGGGGATACCAAGGCTTATAAGGGGTAGCAGATCCTTAATGGTGTATTGATCGATTTATCATCAAATCTCACACAATTAAGGTGTTTTCTCCTTCATAATGTAGGATTTTAGGTATCCAGGCTTCTCTGAGACATTTTTGTGTCTTAACGTCTGGGAGTTGACAGTAACTAAGTAACTAGAGACTTTTTAAAAAATTGGGGCACTCTGAGACAGTGGCAGAGCTAGAGAATGGAGGGCCCCGTGCAAAAACAGTGTTTGGCGGTATAAAAATGTTTTGAGCTGACCCCTCCATACGAACTTACTCAGTGCCCCTCCTCAAGACCCCTTCCCATAACAATTCCCCTCCCTAATGCAATGCTCTACAGAAAAAAAATGTGGTTATAGGACAGGAGCTCAGGGCTTAGGATATAATGGACATTTAGAGCACTCAGATGGTGCTCTACACATGTAATGTAATAGCTTGGTAGTGTTTTAAGAGTGAACTTCACTTGATTCGTTGCTTACAGGCAGCATAGAATAGAGGTCTTATTCAGGGAAATGGTGATGTGCAGTACTCATGGGTGTGTTTCCATCTAGGCCCATGAGGCCCAGGCCTAGGGAAGCACAAGTTCAGGTGGCAGCAGGCTGCCCGATGCTGCTGATGCAATGCCATGGAATATACATAGAACGGTCTATATGTAGAAAATATTTGGACTGTATGTGGCACTTTTTGACTTACTGTATAATTACATAGACACATATACACTTATGCTTTTCTAAGGTTTGTTGTAAACGTATTATTGTTATTTATCAAGAGGAAGGGAGTAGTAGTAACTGTTTCATTGTGTGTGGGAGGAACAAATCTGAACGGGCATAAAATACCTTCCTGACCCTTACCATGTTTTTTAATTGTTTTTAAATGCTTCAGTGTTAGCTTTTAAAGACAAAGTTTTTATTTAACTTGAGGGTTATCTTAGTTCATTTGCACCGGCCATTATATTGAGCATAGGAGGACACTTCCTGAAGGGACCATAAATTAAATGCTTATATATTTGCTTTAATGCAATAATACACTTTCGTTTTTTCAGTTAGTATATTGGTATATCTGTAGAAACCAAAAAGTTTTTCTTTTGTGATTTAAGGTACTTTCTGACACACTTTCTCTGCAAAGAGGCAGTCAGATGAAGGATTAAATAACTAGATTATATAAAAGCTCAGTGTACAGTGTCATTTGCATCAGTAATGTAGAACAGCATTTATAAATTCAATGTTCAAGTTACAATGGTTTATAATATATAATACATGTAAGAAGCTTTAAAAACATTTTTTTTTGTGTGAAGGACAAGTGCTGTACTCCTATAGCAATACTGCAGGAAATATTAAATGACCTTTCAAATAACTAAACTTGATAATGGGCAAATCCTTTTTAGAAAGCATAAATAATTAAACACAACATTACATTTTTAACGTTCATTTTCCATTATTCTTTCCTGGTGGTTTCTGTATTATTTTCTAAGCTAATTCTTTTTGTTACTATCTCTATATTTCATTGTTGGTAAAGCTCATAGGGCAATTGTTTCAATCTTTCATCATTAGAATATGTCAAGGCAAATGTATACACACAAATGTATAAAAGTGGAAGTGTTTATGAAAGTAGGTTGTATGAAATTATAGATAATGAAGGTTTCAATCATAATATACACTGGCTAAGGTAAAATAAATAATACGTGATTTTACAGGGAAAAAAAAGTTGACTTGAGTTGCCTACACATTGTTTTTATCGTTTATAGCTTTGCACTTTCAACTGTTTTTTTTTATAGTTGTAATAATTTATATTTGCATTATAAATGTGGAAATGTCAGCATGTTCAATAAAAACGTGTAGAACAAATAAAATATGTTGGAAATAAAAGTTGACTTTCATTGCATATTTTATTGTAATTCTTCATTTTAGCGGTAATAAATACCAGAGTTTGCCTAAACCCGAGCTATGCTACTAAGATCCGGATAATATTAAAGCTGACCATGAATGCTGGCCATAAGGGAAGTCAATAGTGAGTATGTGGTCAAGGAGTATCATCAACAAAATGAATAATTAACTGTAATGAAAGGTTAATATTTAATTTATTTTATAGGCCAAATAATAGTCTTATCATACTCTCTATTTCAAGGAACAGAACAGAGACATTACAACAATTTCACCCTGCTACCCTCATTGAGAGTACTTACTAGCTAGCTCATATAAAAATGAGAAATTATATGGTGTATAACTGTTAATTTTCAATCTTTACAAGATATTTTTTCTTGATAAATAAATGTTTTAACAAATAAAAATCAAAAAACAGTCTTTAGTATATAAATTGGTGTAAAGCACAATTTATTTTTGTAAAACCCCATGGGTTTGTTATATTTGGGTGAGTTAATGGATCCCCCCACTCGGAAGTACAAGTGGATGGGGAAAGGGGGTCCAATGGCCCCAAGGTGTTGAACAGATCCTGGGGAAACTCAGGCTCATAGGGCTAGTGGGGCATAGGCGGATAGGAATCATAAACCCGCCTGCATTAATTAATATATGTAACCCCTTCCCTGCCATTATCAAAGCAAAAGAAGAGTATAGCTTTAATTGTGAAAAAAAACAAGTCTCAGTAGGGATTTAATTGGTGCTGCCAGTAGGTTGAGTTTACACACAGGTTGTAGGCTCAACGGGATTGCCTGCAGGACTTTTCAGAGTAGTAGGAGTTGGCCAAGTAGGATTGGCCTATATTTTTTACATAAGCCATGTAATCGTACTTTAGGTAGAAACACACATAGAGCAGGAAACATATCACACTTAGCAATCATTTATTAGGATTCACACATAAGGGATGGTTACAGGCAGCATGTGATAGCTCTGTTAGGGATTTTTACTAGTAAGAGAACAAGAGAAGGATAAATAAATCATTGGGGGGAAAAAAAACCTTGTTAAATTAGCATTTTTTGTTTGCCACAAAATTACTTGTGTTGCCTGATTCGCAGCAACATTTATAGTTATAATCAATGGAAAAACTAAAGTTATTCAGGTATATTAATACCAAATATGTATAGCTAGAGAAACATGTTTTTAGCAAATAGAAATCCAAAATAAACAGTCCGTGTGATTTAACACACTGCACCAGAATGCCAGATGTTGACATGCCAGATGTTGACATGCTAACACACAAAAACCATGATGAAGGAGTGATCTTCTTAACCTTTAGTAAAAAAGATCAGTATTGCTGATTAGATGTGAGAAGTGCAATGTCCTCATTAGCCTCAACAAAATATTAATATCACTTAAATCTCTCCTAGAGGGATAGATCAGTTAAAAATAAATTAAATCAGTTTCTAACAAGAAAAAAATATATTGTATTACTTTTTACAGTTCAGATTGATTCGACTCTCATTGCTTTTTGCAAACTAAGCAATTTTGGCTCATCTAAGATTTTTGACGAGTGTATAAGTTTTACAGCCAGCAGGAGCTTAATTAAAGCCCTACAGGCTGCACAATCTGTCAACCTGGGCAGGATGTAGAATATACTGGAAAGATGCCTTGAAGCTAAATATTCTGAGCAGCATATTCTATATCCTAGGGCACTGCAAAGGTTAATAGCAATAATTAAACTAGTCCCATAGTTCTAATCTGTCCTTTAAGATAAAAGTACATTCCCAATGCTTTCAGTGCTACAATATAAATTCTAAACCTAATAATTACTTAAATAAATATATATATATATATATATATATACTAGGAACATGCCCATCAAAAATGACGGGAATAAAGGCTGGCAATGCTGTTTGCCACACAGTGTGAGGCTTTTGCTTCTCTGAGCACATTCGGCGCTCATTGTGAGCCTCTCCCCCCGTGTACTTCAACTTTCCTGCTTTGCTCTGATCACCATCGGCGATCATTGTGACCATTTCTCATTGTTTCGTTAACCTGCAAGTTTAGTGCTTGGCAATGCCATGTGTCTCTTTGCATCATCTCCCCCTGTCCCTTCCCTGTGTCTTTCTCCTCTGTGTGTGTGGTGAATGTTTGCGTGGCGCGTGTTGAGTACCGTTGGTTTTATTTTCAAAGGCCGTGCGTGCCTGCCGTTGTTTGTGTAAGTGTTAATGTCTTCAGCGTCGTGTATTTTTTACGTTTTGCGAGCCTGGCGATGGTGAGCCTCAGTTTTCATGCTGTTTCTGAAATTTTGCATTTTTCCTCCTCCATTTTCTTCCTTGCTTAGGCAATTTTCGAGTGAGGAAAAACGCCAAATATGGGCATAATTCGCTTGCAACCTCACTCCCAGGCACATGATTTCTTTTTTTCGTGGGATTTTTTTTAATAGTGCTGCGCTGCTGGCAAGCCTCGCTTTGTGAGGATCGCCTAAGTATTACACCCCGCTGGCAGCAATGAGCACTTTGGCGCTCATTGCTGCCTAAGTATTCATTCATATTCATTTTTCTTTATCTCTCTGACCTTATGCAGGATCTTTAAATACTTTGGGCCTCATTCAATTGCGATTCGGCCAATTGAATAGGGCTCTATTATAAGCACAGAGCATAACTAAAAACTTCTGTAAAGAAATATGCTTTGTGCTTATATTGAGCCCTATTCAATTGGCCAAATCGCAATTGAATGAGGCCCTTTATCTGTAATATGTGCTTATTTTTAGGATGCCCCCTAACACTGTATTTTCTGCCCCAACATTTTTAGGGGTTTCATAATTTGTAACATCAAATCAGTATTCTTTGTACTTGAAAAAGAAAATTGCATCTCAAGAAAGCTAAAAAATTTCTTTTTTTGTAAGCTTCGACTCCAGCCATTTCTTACACACATTTTGAAGTGAATAAATGCTGTTGCATGAATATAAAAGGAGAGTGGGTCGACTTCCAGCAACATCTACATTTGCTGACTTGGCAAATCCTTCTGCCAAGCTGCTAACAGAAGCTATTTATTTAGAAGTTCATTTTTCAATGATATATTTCTATTCATCTGCTGAGTAACCCTCGGGAAAGGATTTTTCTCGACTTCATATGCTCTTAGAATCCAGCTCGGAATGTTAAAAGCTTGTTTAGCTGGCAAACAAGTAAAAGAAGACATGATGAGACCTGACATAAGTTTAAAAACAGATAAATAAATAAATAATATAGACTTCTAAAGGGCCTCTGTAGTCAAAATATACAGTAATATAATATACAGTTTTGAAGAACTGCGCATGATAAGGATCAAAACATTTTTAGAAAGTAAACAAATATAATACAGTTATTTTGCTGCAGTGGAATCTACCATTTTGGCTTCTGATGGTCTGCTTCCACAGATGGGAGGAGATTTTGATTTGAAGCTTATATCTGCACATTGGGAACATGACAGATAAAAAAAAATGGTTCTTTACTTAGGACTGTCAGTAATTAAGCCATGGTGATGAGGAGATCTATCAAGTCCTGCTGAAAATCTCAGTCTAATTAATCTAAAGGGACACTGTCACCCCAACTCAAAGTTAAGAAATGCAGCATTGTTTTTGGCTAATGTGTAGCTTAATATGCTAATTTGGGACTGAGAGTTTTTGATAAGGATGGAGGAAGGATTTTAACTAAATTTGGCAATCATTGTTTTTAGCCATCAAAGGGACAGACAAGCAGACTGTGTGTGACTGTGAGCACAAGAGAGGACTGGCTAATTTCATGGACTCTCCAGCCACCAGTGTTTTTGTTGGAAGTCCATGTAACATATTTATTTTTCTTGTGCTAGACCGCAGTCCCTCCTGCAGTTATTAGTATTATAATTTATTTGTAATGCACCAACATATTCCATAGCGCTATACATGCATTGTGATTAAGGCAAAACAATGTTAACACATTACACAAAAAAAATAGGGCCCAGTCTTTGAGCTTAGAATACAGTATCCATAGTGTTTTCCCCAAAGATTGAAAACTCACAGAGTTACACACTAAAGGTTTTGGGTGTGGTACAGTAGGGTGAAAATGCATTGTGGATGCATTTCTCCCCCAGTGTACAGGAGCATTAGGGCCAGGGACCTCCTTGTCAACCTGATCCTGGCATTAGATGGGGAGGCTGGTGGGGGGGGGGGATAACTGCAGGTTCCATTGCAAGGTGAGACCATCTTCCAGGCATTGGTGCTCTCCTGTATACAGACAGAGTATCTCCTGGCTTTGTCCACTGGGAGGATGTGTGACTTTACCTCCCAGTAGGCTGTAGTTGGGCTACCCTGCTCAGTATCCTCCCACTAGGATTTATTTGAGCTTCATCTCCTAATTTTACTTTTTCCTCTTATATTTTACTTTTATCTTCTCTTCAGAATTTTTTTTTTTTCCATTCCAGTAGGTGGGGGATAGGATCCATTCTAATTGATTGACCATGTATGAGGCCAATCAGCATCAAATCATCATTAATAGACTGTGTCCAATGATTCCACAAACTGCTTTTTAGGACCTTTACTCTCAGCCAATCTATTCACATTTGTTTTTGTTTTTCTTAAGCTATTGTGCACCACTTTGTGTAATCGGTGGGACTTTTGATTTGTTTTTTATTTTAAAAATAACTTTTTCTTTTCAGGAAGAGAAGCTAAGCTATGTTGCCCCAAACATTTCCTCCACAATATTTTTCCTCTCCAACTGCCCGTGTGCTTGCACCTTCACTTCAATTCAGTCTATTTCTTTACTTTTTTTTTGTTAAAAGGCATTTTCTTCGGACATGCGAACAGGATTTAGTTAGCTTATGTCTGCTTAACTGGGAAGAGAGAAAAAAAGGGCTTTAAAATAACAAACAAGCAAACAATGGGAAAAGCATTTTTCAAGCTGCTAGAAAAAAATAAAGTTAAGAGAGAAAAGTCAAGCAAATAAGAAAGTTTTTGCAACAGTAAAAATAAAAATAAAAAGGTAAAGCAGCTGCCACCATCTTGAACCCCTCCTCCACTGCTAAGAAAATCAAATCATCAAAGTATCTATCGTTCCTTCACTCAACACATTTCTTTACTTTCTCATTAATAAAATAAAAAACGAAAAATAGGTGTCCTAAAAAGCGGATGCCTAATAAGAGAATGCCTAAGACAAACAGTAAGGTGACTTAGAAATCTAAGAACTCTACATTGGAGCACCTCCCTCCAAAAGCAAAAAAAAAATTGAGATGTCTGCTCTATATCTGGTGGCATTTTCTGGGCCTGCAATAAGACTTAGCCGGCTGATGCCAGACCACACACCTCTCCAGTGAGTCACTCATCTTACCACATACCCAGATATAGTTACATCCAAGCTGCGCATACAGCAGTGGAAGAGGCATACACAATTTGTAATGCTTCCAGTTCCAGCAAGGAAGCCATGACATCCATTGCTGTACAGCTAGCTAGCTACCCTGTAGGGATGCAGCAGCCAGCTCAGGGTCCCAAAGTCATGGAGCGTGCTAAAGGGACCTTTTCTACAACCTATTCTCAGAGTCTTTTCATTCAGATCTGCTGCTTGTGAAAGCTATTATCCCAGGCCATCTACTCCATACAGGAACTTACTTAATGTGTTTCCACTGCAGCAGGGCCTGAGAGAAGGAAGTTCTTAGACTGCCAGCATACCTGGAGATGGTTAACCAAAATAAGTGTGTAGTATTTAGTGGTAATTCTTGCTAGTTATGCATCGAAAAGAGACACTGGTGGATAGTGAAGAACCATATCAGGCTTTACTTGTTTGGATACACAGCAAACATTTATAACATATCAGTTACATGAAACAGCAGCCAGCAGACAGAGAGACAAAAACCAAGTGAAGAAAACAAACAAGTTCATATACATATACAAACATTACTCTAAAATGCACAGCACCATCTAGAGCTCAATAGCACAGTGTATAGATATTATGCAGTACATGTATTTCCCAACAATTCTAACTGCACCTTCGAAACTCTGTGCCAGCCTTACAGATCATCATCTGTTTCTCCCTAAAGGACATCTGATGAGAAAACCCAATACCAATGGGGCACCAGACTGTTTCACCTATGTCAGGGTGCAGCCTAGTATGATGACCCACACCTGGATCTATAGGCTTTATTTATCTAATCAGTATATGTGGCAAATCCATTCCTATGACATTAGACTGGCTCCTTTCACAGACCATGATGCATGTCTGTGTCAGTGGGACTTATGACAACAGTGCAACTGGGAACCTGTGGGCACTTCAACAGTGTCCTATTGGACCAGATGCTGGAAATGTTTATTTGAGAGTTCTGAGCAGACTGGAAACTTTTTAAGAGTAACTTTGCCATACTTAAAGAGTGATAGGATGTGGGCAAGGTATAGTTCCAACTCTTATGACAGGAATATAACAATGATGCAAGTAGACAGAAGCACAACTGGAGTCTCTCTGGGGAGGTACTCAGTCTCAAGTAGATGCTGTCTACTTGTAAGGACTAATCCCTGTAGAGTGGAAAGGTGTCCTCTGTGGAGCGGTTTATGAACCTCATTCAATTTGAGACAAGTAAACTACTTGCATACATAATTTCAGCTGTCAGAGCTTTTTTCAGTAATGTTACACAAATATTCAATGCATTTCACACGCAATATTTAGCATCTCACCAGACATTGGTAAATCAGTGTCAGTAATCTTGTCAGTACCATACTAGGTATGGAAGTATGTGTTTACTTGTAATATTACACCAACCCCTGGCATTTTAGAAAATTAGAACATCATTATATTGCATGTATAAGTACAATGAGTAAGAATAAGCATCTATGAATGCGAGTAAGCATTTTGCGAGTAGATAAGGACATTTGCTAATGGCCCATGTGGGTTTCCTGATATGCATTAAGCTCTTAAGTACTGTTTTCTGTGTTAACCTGAATGTATAATGACAAAAACATAATAATAAAAAGATCATGTTTTTAAATTCTACATATGTGCCTATGGGAATAAGTGTTCAAATTCTGATAAACATCCATGCTTTTCTTTTATTGTTTTTTAGCATTTTTCTGTCCCTTCAAGTGCTGCAGCAGCTATCAGAAATGGTTTTAAAACCATTTGTGAGTGGTGTTTACCCTTATATTTTTTGCTGAGGAATTTGATTTATGGATCTGCTCAGTAAAGTCTGAATTGAATAGGGATTTAGTGCAAAAGTAAGGAGTCACTCATAAAATTTTGGATGTGAAAAATTTGCCATAATTTAAGGATCTGTGTTGTCCATGGTTATCAGGGGAAGCTCACTCTCAGTCATGCTGTGAGTGGTGAATAGAATAGTTAGGGAAAGTTACCAGGCATTTTTTGCCTGTGTAACTTTGAGAAATAATGAATTTAATGAGGCCCTGAGTTTCTTAAAAAATATGGAAATTGACTTGAACAAGTTCTATTCAATGGAGAAAAGGGGGCAACATGATCTGTCGCCTTGATGAAGATTCTGCTCCTCTTACGGATCTATCAAAATCTTTACTCTACAGATCCTGTTTTTTCAGACTCCTATAGGGTGCTATAGGAGAGACTCCCCACAATCAGAGAGAGGGTGTAAGAGAGAAGCTTGATGAGCCAATACCATTCCAAGAGCTCTCTGAGGCCCTCCTTCTCATGTGACCGAGTGGACTGCCTGTAGAATTTTTCCAATTCTCCAGGCAGTCTTTAGAAACTGATTTTCATTTTGGTTCTTGACGAAACCCTAAAGACCAGGGAAATGCCCCTGTCTTGTCAATTAGCAGTGCTTGCCTTGCTGCCCAAAACAAAGGATCTTCACAGTGTCACTTTCCAGCCCAGATTATGAGATCACACTGAGGTTCAAGTCTATGCTGGCCAAATTGTTTCACCCTGACCAGTCCTATACTCTCAAGAGCTGGCCAATATTTGATTGCATCTTTCTGTCCTCCTAGAGCTACTACAATTTGCCCGATGGACCTTTTTCTCCGTGGATTAAGAGAAGACTATTGACAGGGTGGACCATTGTTACTCAATAGCCACTAGGAAATCATAAGACTTTGGCCCACAATTTGTGGCTCTATGCCTCTGCAGAATGTTTACCTAAAAGGCCACTTGCCCCTAACAGCACAGTTATTTGGGTGTAGAGTATGTTAAGAATGCCACTTGTCTGGATAACTATACACTTATTGAGGTGAATGCTGTTAGTTTGAATTAAGTTAAACAGGTTTTGCTTCATGATGTTATATGTAAAACACAACTTTGGTGATGTTTATAGCATGCTCTTTTAAACATATGAAAAATATAATTTTGTTCACTTAAATATTTCTTCAGTCATCAGAAATTACTAAATTATTTGCATGTTCAGCTACAGCTCAAACATATGGATTTTTAAGATGACTAATTTTCCGAATAATTCTCAGTCCTACCAGTAAACCATTTATTATGTGAATTTGTGGACTATATGCTAATTAGTTTGTTTAGTTTCTATTAAATTAAACATTTAGAAAACATATAAGCTGTTAGTGAAATATTGTATGAATTGTGAACATTTTAGATCAGGTTCTTGAATTAGAAAATCAGTTCAAGTTCAAACATCACCCAAGCTTGTACTATTAGTTTCTCTTGGCAAAATGAGATGAAAGAAACGAGGGCCTTAGTGATTGGACGATGTCAAAATACAGACCTGGTTATATGCCATGGAATAATAGAATAGAAGTTTAGGTTAGGTCAGAAGGCCAAAGGAGTAGGAGAATGAAGATTGGGGCACCAGGCAGGAGTAAATGGAGGGTGGGAATGGCATATGAGTGGTTTGGGAATGGGATATAAGAGTGGTTTAGAAATAAGACACAAGAAGGATTGGAGAGATGCACAGGTTCAAAATGGTAAGATATGGCATAATGGGATAGAGAAAGTATAGTGGGTGATTTTTTCTTAGGACAACATGATGGGTGGCTGCAACTACTGGCAGCAGCTTTGAGTAAAGTGGGAGTCTTAATTTATTAAGAGAGAGGCATATATTATTATTTTTTATAGAAACATTGCATGATCACCTACATATAGTTGTGAAAGGGCTCACCAATTACTTTGCACCAGACTCTCCGTTCAATAGTTCCATCATAATTATGGTACAGCCATTTACCTCTCATATTACAATAGGCAGCTCAATTTTATAACAGTGTGCACTGTCTAGATAGTTCAGCATCAACCTCCATGACCAATCAGCACTTGACAAGAGGCCAGCATTAGTGCTGTATTCATGTACTATCAGAAGCATTTATACTGTACCTCCTGTAGGTTTTCAAATGGTGGCAGGTACTGTAGATCTTAGACTGCCAGTTTGCACACCGTATAAATGGACATTTAATGCTCACTGACCCTAGTGGACAGAATATCCATACAGTGTGGAGATCATAGTTTGTGTGTGGGAGAGATAGTGCGCACATATGTATTGCAGCATATTTGAATGTGACTGTGAAGAACAGTTGACATGTTATGCTTATTTGAACACTCTTGACTAGTACCCTCTTCTTCAATGCAATCTTGACAGTGACAAATATGTTATTTCAAACAAAATTAAGATGCAATGCCCTTACACTATTTTTCTCTAAGAGTTATCTCTTATATCATATCTTTATTATACCTGGGTGGGCCAGAAAACCTATGTTAATAGGGGGCATTTAGTCATCTTATTTTGCTTTACTAAATACATTTACTTTCTGAAATTCCATCTAAGGATGTGGCATACAAGTGAAATTGAAGAAACAAATTGAGTAAAAATCACTACCTTGTATGTCTTAATGGTTTAGGAAAGTGCTAAAACTTGAAGTGTAAGATTTAGACAGTCAAAATTGTTGCTTTTCTGTAGATAAAATATGTGTTATGTATATTTTAATTTTCATATTTCTCAAGACGATGTTCTTTTCTAATATTATCGAAATGTATAATTTGTGCTTTCATAATTATGTGTTTGCATGCACAGAACAATTTTAGATGAAAGCAAACGTTCTATCCATAATTTAAGGCTTTGATTCAGACAATTTTTACTTTAGAAAGAATAAAAATGACTATAATGATCCTCAAGCTGCAAACTGTGCCAAATAAATTAGAAGTGTACCGGCACTAAAATATAAATTGAAATGCACTACATATAGTATATAAAGATAAATGATTAAAACAATTGTCTCTTTCTATCCAGTTAGGCCCACTCAGAAAACTATTTTTTTTAGCTATGTAATAAAAATATTGTGTGGTATGTTAGTGTGGTCTCATTTAAGAGGATTGCCCAGTAATGGTGGAGCTACTGCTGGTGCAAAGCTACTGCTGACATTTGGCTCACTTTCTGGCCTTAAATAGAGTTTTTCAGTTTTTGAATCATAATCCAGAATTTTATGTCACTCTGTTTAACATTTCCAGGGTTCAATTTCTAACTAGAATTCATGCATTGGTTATGGTTAATTTTACCATGGGGGCCCGTTAAGGGCATCGAGTACATTTAAGAGTGTCCGTAGTACAGGGGTTAATGTAAGATGCTGCGGAGGGCATTTCATAGACTCATGGCAGGCGAGTTAATTTTAGATGGGGGGTTTAATTTGAGATGCCACAGGGCTCCTCTAAAAACCTCCTTGGCAGCTGTATTAAATGTAACTGCCACTGGGGATCCTGTGGTGGCAGTTAATGTTTAGATGCCACAGGGGTCCGTTAGGAACCCTAGTGGTCGGCATTAATGTATCTGCACCATTTCAGCAACGAACTATCTTTAGGCTCAGTCCATCATGTTTGCTCTTTACTTGACTAAAATGATTTATTGTTTCCTAACTATATAAAGTGCATTGAATAAAGGCAATGTATGTAAATTAATAAATAAAATATACTTGTCCTGGATCTCATTATAACAGGGCCAGAGAATGCAGGGAACCCACAATGGCTGCTTCCACTCCAGAATAATTGCATATAAAAGGTTCAATCTAAAATTATTCTGATTGTTTTTAACTATTATTTAAACAGAATATGGCTGCTTTTTATATTTATTTTTTTATATATTAGATACTTAAGACAATCGTTAGGCATGATTGCTTTGTTTTATATAAATGTTTTAACTAGTTTGATTTCATTTATTTTATGCTCCTCATAATAATTGTGATATAAAATGTATACTTCTAAGAAGCCGCCATAGTAACAGATTTATTACCTTCTTCCCCCTTTGTTCCTGTTCTCTCTCATGTATAAAGCCACCCCCACAGGAGCGGGGCTTTCATGTTACTAGCAAGCAGATCTTTGTGATGTGGTAGTAAATATAAAACAAAACAATTTCAAATGAATTCCTATAAAATAAATATTTTTGCTTAATTTCGGTAAAACTAAAATGTTGCTGTACTTCTTGCCATAAAAAGCACACTTTTAACAGCATCAAACTAAGGAAACTTTGCAAGTACCTTTCCAATAAAAGCTCTCTTGCTGTCTTACTCATCTGCCCTAAACATCCCACTGCTTTATAACTCCTTTACCGAGCCTCTTCTTGCTGTTCAGATGATAGCAGAAGAACACATAACAAGGGCTATAAAATATAGGATGCATTTCTATAGTAGGCGTTGGTCTTTTTATAACTCTGCACAATAGCCTGAATTGGCCTGGAACTTTATTTCCTGTTGCTAATTTGTTTGGCTGGCAGTCGTGTTGTGCCCTAATAGCATCATTTCAGAGCTGCAGATTATCAGGTTATTTAGGCAATGAGAAAACATTCCAAATATATCTGTCTGTATATAATTACTGTAATAACTTTGTTCACCATAGGGCATAAAAACATAGACATAACATCAGATCCATTAGCAAGAGACACAGCGAGCGCTGGTTATGTTGATGACTCAGACAATTCCTTCAGGAATACATATGCATGGGACCTAATGTTCTTGAATGGTGTACAGCAAACTTTGAAAAACTTTTTCACAATGCAAAGACACTGGAACAAGACTGAATTAAAGTTCATGATACCAGTTCTTAAAGGGACTCTGATATCATTAGTATCATATTGTAGTGTAATCAAAAATAAATGGAGAAGCTGGAAAAAAATGTTTGATTTGATGCTCTATATTACAACTACTAATATATTAATATGTTGAAGTTTTAGCTTTTAAATCCATCATAGTTCCTAATTAAATCGGTGTTATCTCCAGTTTAACCCTACTGGCCTGATACAGACCTCCATTCCATGGCTCATGTTGAAATTCTTGAAAGGGTGGCTTGAAACTATGGAAGTTTTGAAAAGTTAAGTACCAGAGGTATTCTATGGCTCCTGGTAAAAAGACTTCCGTAAATCTTACAGACTCGCACTGAGGGGAATTTGCCTGGACTTCTCTAGTGTTAACTCATGCAAGCAGCCTTCTTGCAGGAGACTCCAAGTCTGAATCTCAATAGACTCCATAGCAATGCTGCAGAATGGTACCCATTAATGTGAACACACTACACTATCCCAAATATCCTATGGCAGGGAAGGGGAGCAATACAAATAAAAACTATTGCAGGGGTTAAGGATCCCTGTATCTACTGTATGAACTGCTACCTGTGATGCGCCAGGGGATCCCCTAGGATTCTCCCTTTATACCTGCTACTTCCTTTGATCTAGGGCAGACCTGGGCATTTTACGACTCGTGGGTCATATTTGGCCCACGGGCCGGATAGGGCCGGCGGACCGTAAAATACCCAGGTCTGATCATATATTTCTTTGAACTATGAATACAATGTATCTCTTTGACAATGTTATTGCACCCGATGCACAGCCCAGGAGGAGTTGACTGAGCGGAGCTCCCCAGGCTCTGGACGGCCCGGCCTCCGTCTACCCCTTTCCTGGATCCCATTGTTCAGTGGTTGGGTATCTTTCCCCTGCTGGAACTTCATATAGCAGGGAAGAGGAATTCCTAATGATGTCACGTGACCCTGCAGTATGAAGCTCCGGCAGGAGAAGGATGCTCAATCTCTGAGCAATGGGATTTGGGACAGGGACTGCAACTCCCAAGTAAGAGGGGCGGGGGTGAATGAAGTGCAGGGGGCTTGAGGGGGCTGACAAGGGGCCCTGGGGGGTTTAAAAGGTTGAATAATGCTCCTGAGGGGGGCCTGTTTTTTTTTTTTGGGGGGGGGGGGGTGGATTGAAAGGTGCTGCTGAGGGGGCCCTGGGGTTGAATTTTGCTGCTTAGGGCGGCCTGGGGGGTGAATATGGCTGCTGAGGGGCTTGGGGTATAAATGATGCTACAAGGGGAGCCTTGGTTTTTTGAGGGGAGTGAATGATGCTGCTAAGGGGGTCCTGGTTTTTTGGGGGAGGTGGTGAATGGTGCTTCTGAGGGGGTCCTGCAGGCTTTGGGAGTGAAAATTGCTGCTGAGGGGGCCCTGGGGGGTTTGTGGGGTAAATCTGGCATCTGAGGGGGTTGAGAGTGAATATGGCTGCTTGGGGAGGGGTGAATGGTGCAACAAGGGGCCCTGATTTTATGCAGTGGTAAATGATGCTGCTGAGGAGGCATTGGTGTTTTTCGGGAGCGAATGATGCTCCTGAGGGGCCCCGCGGTTGGGTAGTGAATATTGCTACTAAGGGGGCCTGGAGGGGGGGGGGGGGGGTATATGGTGCTGCTGAGGTGGCCTGGGGCAGGGGGTGAATATTGCTGCTGAGGGGGTTGGAGGGTGAATGGTGCTGCTGAGGGGGGCCTGGGGGAGTTGGGGGTGAATGGTGCTGCTTAGGGGGCCTGGGGTGTTGGGGTGAATGGTGATGCTGAGGGAGTAAATATTGCTGCTGAGGGGAGTTGGAGGGGTGAATGGTGCTGCTTAGGGAGCCTGCGGGGTGAATATTGGTGCTGAGGGGATTGGAGGGGTAAATGGTGCTGCTGATGAGGCCTGGGGTGTTTGATAAGAAAATTAAGTTTAATATGTAGAGTGGGGGGAAAAGTATCTGATCCCCTGCTGATTTTGAACATTTGTCCACTGACAAAGAAATGATCAGTCTATAATGTTAATGGTAGGTGTATTTTAACAGTGAGAGACAGAATAATAAAAAAAACAAACAAGAAAAACGCTTGTCAAAAAATGTATAAATTGATTTGCAGGTCAGCAAGATTTCTGGCTCACAGGCGTCTTTTATACAGGTAACGAGCTGAGACAAGGAGTACTCTCTTAAAGGGAGTATTCCTAAACTCAGTTTGTTACCTGTATAAAAGACACCTGTCCACAAAAGCAATCAATCAATCAGATTCCAAACTCTCCACCATGGCCAAGACCAAACAGCTGCCCAAGAATGTCAGGGACAAGATTTTAGACTTACACAAGGCTGAAATGTGCTACAAGACCATCGCCAAGCAACTTGATGAGAAGGTGACAACAGTTGGTGCAATTATTCGCAAATGGAAGAAACACAAAATAACTGTCTCCCTCGGTCTGGTGCTCCATGCAAGATCTCACCTTGTGGAGTTTCAATGATCATGAGAACGGCGAGGAATCAGTCCAGAACTAAATGTCAGGATCTTGTTAATGATCTCAAGGCAGCTGGGACTATAGCCACCAAAACAATTGTTAACACACTACACCATGAAAGACTGAAATCCTGCTGTGCCTGCAAGGTCCCCCTGCTCAAGAAAGCACATGTACAGGCCCGTCTGAAGATTGCCAGTGAACATGTGAATGATTCAGAGGAGAACTCTGTGAAAGAGTTGTGGTCAGATAAGACCAAAATCAAGCTCTTTGGCATCAAGATAACTCGCCGTGTTTGGAGGAGGAAGAATGCTGCCTATAACCCCAAGAACACCATCACCACCGTCAAATATGGAGGTGGAAACATCATGCTTTGGCTGTGTTCTTCTGCTAGGAGGACAGGACAACTGCACTGCATTAAAGGCACTTATTAATGTACCATCAAATATTGTGTGAGAACCTCCTTCCCTGAGCCAGGGCATTGAAAATGGGGCATGGATGGGTATTCCAGCATGACAATGACCCAAAACACACAGCCAAGGTAACAAATGAGTGGCTCAAGAACAAGCACATTAAGATCCTGGAGTGGCCTAGCCAGTCTCCAGACCTTAATCCCATAGAAAATCTGTGGTGGGAGCTGAAGGTTTGAGTTGACAAACATTAGCCTTGAAACCTTAATGACATGGAGAGATCTACAAAGAGATCTACATCTCCTGAGATGTGTGCAAACCTGGTGGCCAAGTACAAGAAACGTCTGACCTCTGTGATTGCCAACAAGGGTTTTGCCCCCAAGTCGAAGGGGTCAAATAGTTAATTCCCTCATTGACCTGCAAATCAATTTATAACTTTTTTGACATGTGATTTTCTTTTTTTTCTTTTGTTATTCTGTCTCTCACTGGTACACCTACCTGTCTCTCACTGTTACACCTAAAATATACCTACCATTAAAATTATAGACTGGTAATTTCTTTGTCAGTGGACAAACGTTCAAAATCAGCAGGGGATCAAACACTCCCCCCCCCCCCCCCCACTGTATATATATATATATATATATATATATATATATATATATGTACATATATGGCACTGGAGGGTCCCAGTTCCCAGTTTCTCATGTGGCCCCTTTGGCAAACTAATTGCCCTCCACTGATCTAGGGGATCTGCAGGATCCCCACTCAATATATGATACCTTCTATGGATCCAGGGATAAATTGGGATTTCACCTTTCATACCTGCTACCTCTTATGAGAGAGGTGATCCCCAGAATCCCCCTCAATACTCACTACCTCCTATGAGCCCGGTTATTCCGGGATTCCCCATCATACCCACTAGCCCACATGAGCCAGGAGAACTCCAACTACAGTATAACTATGTGGGTCTCCCTGGCACCAAATATTGACCCATTTCCACGGGGACACTCTATGTGTATGTTCCCTACTTCAACAGAAATTAGATACAAAATCCACGCTGAGCTTTCCGACATAGATAATTGCCCCCTGCCCTTAAGATACCCCACAACTATCCCAACCTTTCTTCTAGATCTGCCTGTGTCCTACACAACTTTCTGAGTTGACTATCTCTGAGTATAGTCTCACCTTCCTTGACCTGGGATGGTCTTCAAATGGCTATAAATACAAAGAGCATTCTAAATGCACATAAAAACATTATGTTCAATAAATTTCACTTGCTTTTTCTTACCATCTGCAGCAAAAATTGCTGTGTAAGACAAAGGCAGAAAGATATACAGCAAGGTGAGTCTGTGGATCTATAAGCATGGCACAACATACTGTAAGGCACAGCAGGGGAAACATTCAGTCCCCTCCAATCAGATCTAGGGGAATAAGGTCTAGGACAACCCTCAGTAGTAACATCACCACAGTTTTGAACATGCTGGGATGGTCTAACTGACAGAGCTGTTAGTAACAGCTAACTCCATAGACACCAATGTATCATGCAGCATGCAGCCTATTGGCTACAGTTCCAGCACATCCCTGCTCATTACTAATACAGGGCACTTGATGGTGGCTATAATGAGCATACAAAGCCCTCATAAACACAATGATATGTGGGTGAAAATGGCATAATAAAAAAAAAAATTCCTTCGCTTTCCCTGCTCTATCTGTATCTGATGAAAAGTTTGGATGACTTCAGTGTCCCTTTATGGTCACAATCATTTTGGAAGCACAAATATAACTAATCAATTTAATATGGCTGCAGTTATACATGGGACAGATACAGTATGCCATAATTTAGTGTGACAGCAACCATTAGCAAAGCATTACAGCATTTGCTGTTTTAGTAAAATAGAGAAATATGTAGGTTTATCAAACAATGGAAAAAGTGAAGTTAAAGGAGAGGAGTAAATAACCTAAAGGCCTCATGTTTTCTATTTAGCCAATAGGGTATCATTTTAACTCTATGTTTGAGCAATACATCCTAATCATGTACAATAAGATCTGAAAAGTTCCCTAACCTTGGCCATATTGTATATTCTATGAAATCTGAGATATGTCGGTAACATGGAATTCGTTGTTTGCACCTGAAGACAGCAGGATGATTAGCAGCAGTGTTCAAATGAAGTACATAATCTCGGTCTAAGCATGGTGAGGAGCATCCGGAGTCTGTTCAAGATGATACTCAAGTACAGTCAGGAGGCACTCAGCAATACTGGCACAGTCAGATGGTCATTAGGAACAGTCAGAGGACTCTTGGCAATGCTGGCACAGGCTGTTGGCACTCAAGCAGAGTCAGGAGGCACTTGTCAATGTTGATGGTACTTGAGCACAGTCAGGAGGCATTTGGCACACACTGATGGTACTTTCGCACAGATTGCACTTAAAGAGCAAGATGATTAACTATTATTATTATAGTTTATTTCTAATGCGCCAACATATTCCGTAGCGCTATACATAAGTTAATTTCTAGGCAAAGACATATTCAATATTAACATATTGCAAAGAATAGAGGTTCCTGTCTTTAAGCTTAGAATCCGGTGTCCATAGTGCTTTCCCCCAAGCGCCATGCAAGTTTGAAAACTCGCAGACATACAATCTAAAGATTTGGGGCCTCATTCTATTAGCGGCCGCAAGGACCGGCTGCAAGCTATTCGGCTATTCTATTCCCTTGCGGCCGGAGGCTCCGGCAGGCTTGCGGCCAGTGCCTTGCTATCTCTTGCGGCCGCTCGCGCCAGAGGAAAGCCTTTGATCTAAAACGGCCGCAAGAGTTTCGGCCGTAAGAAATTCCTATTTGCAATTCAATTGCTCCGGGAAACCTCTCTGCAAGGCTAAAAGCGAGCCGCAGCTTACTTGCAGGAAAGAGGTCCCGCTAGCACCAATTAAGCACATAAAATAGCTCAAATAAAGCCATCCTGCACTTTGAGAAGACTATAAAGGGATTTTAGGTGTTAGAAAAAATAGCACATAATTATCCTATACTCAAATCCGTAAAATATTTTATTTTTAATATCCGTAAAATATCCATGTAAAAAGTCCAGAGTGCTTGGAGCACCTCAGACATGCCCACGCCGCATCCGGAAAATAAACAGTTAATTTGAACTCGGGTTTGGGCTGATGTGCAAGCTTGAGAGTGGGTTCCTTTTAATCCTCATGTCCCCCAATATGATCCCTAGCATTTACAGAGCTGTACAGTGCAGGCTTGAATATATTTTTGAGTTTTTATATTTCACAGCTTACGGCCGGTTTCAAGATATGCGGCCGGCCGTAGGAGGAGATCCTTGCGGGGCCGTATAATAGAATCGCGAGTTAACAGAACCCCCGCAAGGAATCGCAGCCTTACGGCCGATTTACGACCGCTAATAGAATGAGGCCCCTTGTGTGTGGTACAGGGGGGTGAGAGAAGTGTTGTGTATGTTTGGAAGGAAGGTGATAGGCTTCTTTAGTCCTGAAGGCGGGAGTGAGAAGGGATGACAAGAGTGGTGGAAAGAAGTAGTAGAACGAAGAGGATGGGTGGGGGAGTATTTGGAGATGAGAGCAGAGATGTAAGGGGGTACACTGTTGTTGAGTGCTTTGTAAGTTAGGGTCATGGGTAAATGGTATTCTGGAGGCCAAGGGAAGCCAGTGGAGTGATTGATGCTGCCGACTTTGTGTATGGTAGATGAGTCTAATGGAGGCATTCATTGTGGATTGAAGTGGGGAAAGACGGATGATGGGCAGGCCAGCAAGAAGAGAGTTGCAGTAGTCACAACAAGAAAGGTGGGACGAGCCGCTCCAGTAGTTTGGAAGCCAGGGGAAATAGAGAGATCGGGCGGTAGTTAGATGCAACATCAGTCAGATTAGGCTTTCTTAAGAATGGGTGTAATCATGGCATGTTTTATAGAAGATGGAAACGTGCCAGTGTTTAGGGAAATGTTGAAGAGGTGTGTGAGACCTTGGATTAGTGTGGCAGAGAGGGGAGGGATGAGCTGTGATGCAATAAGATCCAGAGGACAGGTTGTAAGACGAGAGGATGATAGTAGGCTGGAGACTCCGTCCTCTGTTGCAGGCTCAAAGCAGTTCATAGTGACTGTGGTATTGGGGAAGGGAGAAGGCTGGGTGTTGTCAGTTAGTTGAGGGGATGAAGTGTGTGAGCTATGATGAGAGGAGAGTTTGTTGCAGATGTTTTCAATTTTATGCATAACATAGTTGGCAAAGTCTTCAGCCATGAGACAGGAAGGAACCGGAGGAGGGTGTTGGGCGAAGGAGAGTATTGAAAGTGTCAAACAGATGTTTGGGGTTGGAGGACAGAGTTGATATTAGTGATGTGAAGTAGTGCTGCTTGGCAAGGTTGAGGGCAGAGCAGTAGGAGCGCAACATTAACTTGTAGTGGAGGAATCTGCTGAAGTGCGTGAGCACCTTTGAATGTATCATGTTTGTGCCATGGTTGCGGATGAGAGCGAAGGCGTCTTCGTTTGGTTATGGGTGCAATGGTGTCAAGGGTGAAAGAAAGAGTAGAGTTGTAATGTGAGGTGGCAGTATCAGGGCAGTTGTGGTTGGTGATGAGGCTGAGAAGGGGTTGTAGCACAGTGGAGAGTAGTTGTGGGTCAAGTGCTAGCAGGTTTCTGTGGTAATGGTGGCTGGGGTTTAAGAAAGGTAGTGAGAGAAAGGTGTGGTGAGGTTGAATGTTAGGAGGTGGTGGTCAGATAGAGGGAGTGGGTGGATGACTAGGTTGGAGGTGGTGCTGAGATTGGTGAAAATAAGGTCAATAGAGTGTCCAACACCTGTTAGTTGTGAGAGGCCGAGGGAAGAGATGAGTGCAAGTAGTTTGGCTGCTGCCGGGGAGGTGGGAGTTTCGATGGCAATGTTGAAATCACCAAGTACAAATGTAGGAACGTTGGAGGAGAGAAAGTGAGGGAGCCAGGCAGAAAAGTGATCAAGAAATTGAGAGGGTGGTCCATGCGAGCGATAGGTCACCTCAACACATAGAGAGACTATATCTATAATATGTATAATGGTTATGAAGCTTCCTTACCTGTCAATTACTCCTCCATATTTGTGGAGAGACAGAAGCTGCCATATAAACATGCATTTGACTGAGACCAATCTTTGTGCAACTCACTTCTAAGCTATGTCAATTACATTCATTTTCTCAGTTTATCAGCACTTCATAGCATCTAACATACAAAGGTATTGTAGATATAGAGGGCAGGTGCTAAAACAGTGAATTCACTCATATCAACTTTTGTGAAACATGCCTTTTAAGCACAGTCTGCAGGAGTTTGTGAATACTAGAACAAGCCGATGTCAGTGACATAGTATATCCATTACTGTTTGTCAGTAGAAGTTCCTGACATTACTGTAAATACAAGCACTAGCAACTTCCCTTCAAAAATGACGGCAACATTTTTTTAAGCCATGGCAATGCTGTTTGATACACAATGTAAGGCTTTTGCTCCTCTGGGGACCTTCGACGCTCATCTTCTTCTCCGGCACATCTTCTTCTCCTCACCCCCTGTCTATTGGCGTACCCCAAGGATCAGTCCTAGGCCCC
Organism: Discoglossus pictus; assembly: GCA_027410445.1. Taxonomy (NCBI): domain Eukaryota; kingdom Metazoa; phylum Chordata; class Amphibia; order Anura; family Alytidae; genus Discoglossus; species Discoglossus pictus. The sequence continues at coordinate 525,457,279 of CM050163.1, forward strand.
CTCCTCTTCTCCATCTACACATCCTCACTCTGCACCCTAATAAACTCTTTTGGGTTCCAGTACCATCTCTATGCAGATGACACCCAAATCTATCTCTCAGCACCATATCTATCCCCCTCTCTTCTAGCACACGTCTCCGACTGCCTCTCTAGGATATCCTCTTGGATGTCCGCCCACCATCTGAAACTCAACATGTCTAAGACTGAACTCCTAATCTTCCCACCCTCTACTACAGCTTCAATTCCTCACATCTCTCTCTCTGTCAACAACGCCATCATCACTCCCACCTCCCAAGCCTGTTGTCCCGGGGTTCTACTGGACCCTGCCCTCTCTTTCATCCCACACATACAGTCTCTAACCAAATCCTGTCTTTTCCATCTAAAAAACATATCCAAAATACGCCATTACCTTACACAAGACACTACTAAGATTCTAATACACTCTCTCATCATTTCTTGTCTTGACTATTGCAACTCGCTCCTTGTTGGCCTGCCCATCACTCGCCTCTCCCCACTTCAATCCATAATAAATGCCTCCGCCAGACTCATCTTCAGTACACATCGTTCAGTGTCGGCAGCTCCTCTTTATTAATCATTTCACTGGCTTCCCTTAGCCTCCAGAATAAAGTTTAAAATCTTGACCCTAACTTATAAAGCCCTCAACAACAGCACACCCCCATACATCTCTGCTCTCATCTCCAAATACTCCCCCACACGCCCTCTTCGTTCTGCTAACGACCTTCTTCTTTCTACCACTCTTGTAACCTCCTCTCACTCCCGCCTCCAGGACTTTTCTCGCGCTGCCCCTATTCTCTGGAACTCCCTGCCTCGCTTCACTAGACTATCCTCCTGCCTTAAATCCTTCAAAACATCAATAAAAACGCACCTCTTTAAAGAAGCCTATAACCTTCCTCCCTAACATGCTCAGCACTACTCTCTCCCTACTGTACCACATAAAACTTTAACCTTTAGATTGTAAGTCTGCGAGTTTCAATCCTGCGCAGTGCTTTAGGGAAAGCGCTATGGACACTGGATTCCAAGCTCAAAGACAGGGCCACCCACTCTTTGCAATGTATGAATCTTTAACTTGTCATTGCCTGTAACTTAACTTATGTATAGCGCTACAGAATATGTTACAAATAAACGATAATAATAATAATAATAATAATTGCGAGCCTCTCTCCTCGTGTACTTCAAGTTTCTTGCTTTGCAATGATCACCTTCGGCGCTCATCGTGAAGACAGATATATAAGTACAGTGTAAAATATAACATTTATTTAGTACAGTGAATTAATAAATTAATATGAATTAATAAATTAATATCCTGAAGAGCTAACAATCTCTTTGGATTTACCTGCATCTGAAAATGTACAGTTGGACTGTTGATCACCTGAGGCCAAACCGTTTGTTTATGCATGTAAATCGACATTTTAGATTTGTAATGTTATTATTTGCAAATTAGTGTTATAAAATGGCAGATTTTTTTTATGTGTTACTTGGCTTGCGAGCATTTTCCATCCGGTGATTCGTGTTTTTCGATTTCCGCTATTCGGATGTTAAATTAGTATTTTTGCGAGTTTTCTTTTTGCCCCCAAGATTCCAAGGTCGTTCCTGGTTAACACGTATATGCCTGGCGGAGATTTGCAAGTTTCGGTCTCCTTTAGCCTCGTTTTAATTTTTTTTGGCCAACATTTTTTTTCTAGCTTACCTGATTCTCGAGTGCCAAAACTCCCAGGTGTCCTGGCGTTCCCCCCATGCTGTGTGTGTGAGTGATTTTTTATTTTATTTTTTAATTTTGTCTTGTTTTTCATGTTTTTTTGCTTTCCGTGGTTCGGCCATTAAAGTCGTATTTTTGCGAGGTTGTTTTTTTTCGCCCCTGAGATTCCGAGGTGGGATTTATTTTTTTCTTCAACTGCTTGCAGCCTAAGTAAGTCCGGCGTTTCTTAACTGCTTGCAGTCTAAGTCCCACGTGTTTCAATGCCTTAACGACTCGCCTCGCTTTGCAAGGCTTGCAGGAGCACATTCGGCACTCTTTTTGCCTAAGTTCTGGGTGTTTCAATGCCTAAATTGCTCGCCTCACTTTGCGAGTCTCGCAAGGCGATGAGTGCCTTTGATGCTCATCGCCTAAGTGCTCCCTGCTCGGAAAGGCTTCTATGCCTCAACAACTCACCTCTCTTTGTGAGGCTCGCAGTTGTGGCTCTACGGGCTGCAAACGGCTTGCCTGGTGTCACGAGGCTCGCAAGCATGATGACGAATCGTAGTTTGACAACTATTATATGTGATGTTTTAACCTATGCAGTGGTAGTCTTTCATGCAGTTTCTAACATTTAAGATCTATCGATAGAACTTTTGATGGACAAATATGTAAGGTCAAGGCTTCATAAATTACCTAACAAAAGCAATTAATACATGTTTAGTAGTTTATGTTAAAATATAAGCAGCAGTTAAAGGCATGTCCAAGTTTTTTGGATTACTACATTTTTGCAATCTCTAGGCAAAAAGCATCCTACAAATATGCAGCACATATCATAAAATATATATATTTTGTATATCCAAAAATCCCTCTAGAGGTGTCTACACAGGCATCTGACCCCCCAATCAGCATGCAGCATTAGGGGACCAGCTGTGTCTTCCTCAGCCAATAGGGGAGCACTGATGTCAGCTCCAAGTCACTGCTGGTGTACGACCATCCCTGCTGCTTCCTGCCTGTGCTGTGTGCTGTGCTGCTGCCATAGCACATTCTAACATGGACCACACTACATATCCCAGACTGCTTTGCAGCACAAACAGGAACCCCAGAGTTTTATTTAAATATTTCAGCTAACCTCTGCTTTCTCCTGATTGGCCAAAACAAATGATAGATTTTAGGCTATTTTAGCCTGGGGTTGGAGAGAGTGTTAACCCTAATTTTCAACTGTCAGAAATTACAAGACATTTTGCTAACTTCAAGGTAAGTGTTTAAAGGTTTATTTTGGTATTTTTTCATGCAATTTTTTTTCATACACTATTAATTGTCCTCAATCAGATGCACTCATAATCCAGGAAACTTAGATATGCCTTTAATAAATTAGAATACATAAGTAAATTAGTTCATATTTTATTTGTATTGAATAATTATAATTGTATTTGAATTAATCTCTTAGGTTCTGCATTGTCATATCTCTCATGTATTTCTTTGTTTTCATCCACAGAAAATATTATCTCTTTAAGTAAATTCTAAAACATTGAAATAAAATGAATGAACCATTTAACAAGTCAGTAAAAAAGCAAGTTATCTTTACCCAACTGTATGTGCCTGGCAATGTGGAATAATGGTAGCATTCATTTTAAGTTATAATTTCTGCAAATAGGATTCTCTAATAATAATTACTGTTCTTTAGTGGGATAAGTAAAATAGGCATTTAGTATGACACAAGTTACAGTACATTAATGACCGAGCAGATTTCATGATCACCATTACTGCCCAGAGGGAGCAATTGACTATTTTAGCTACAACTGGGAAATAAAAATGAAGACAGGTCAACTTCATTCTGGTACTTAAATTTTATTGCCAGGGCCACAGGCATCAGCTACCTGCCTTCAACATTTAGCGATACTATTCTCAGTTTCCTATTTATAGACATGGAAATGAACAGGAGTGGATGTGTATAATGAGGCATTCAAGCTCAAATACCATCTAGTATAAGTATAAGAAGTATACCAAGTATAAGAAGACATTGCAACTAGCCTACAATGAAATTATTAATAATAATAATTTTAAAATGCTAAATCAATGTGATTTTAACATAAAATTAAGGATAGTAGAATACCATTATAAATACTATTCTTGGTTTTAATATACCAAAGCTTCTACTACCAGTAGCTGTGGGATTTATTTTGTTTCTGAATATTATCAAGTAAATCAAACATTTTTTCAGGATTAAACAACTGTATGTTTTTATGATGTATTTAAAATCTCACATCAGGAACAGTGTAAGCAGTGTATAATATAGTTTTTTGAGGAAGTTTCCATTTTGTCTGACTAAAACACTTCCTACGAGTTTGGACTTTGGGAATTGCATATCTATCCAATCATGAAACCTTTGCCAAGGTATCATGGATGCCTCCAGGGTCCAGCAATGTATCACCATTTAAAAAAAAAAATTCTTCCTGAATATGACCTTAGACTATATATATTTTTTCAGCATGCCATGATCCTTTAATGCATTTGTATTTTTTTTACAATTTGGTTAAAAGTGGTGAACCACGGCAGCCTATGATTGTATCTGCTATTATTATCACTCTTTATTTATGAAGTGCCAGCATTTGCTGTAGCACTATTTAAACCTAAAAATAAAGTATACTTATAAAGATATAAATAAAATGTAAAAGACTAAGACCCTCATTCTATTATCGGCCGTAAATCGGCCGCAAAGCTGCGATTCCTTGCAGGCTCCCGTTACCTTGCAATTCAATTATACGGCGCCGCAAGGATATCCCTTTACGGCCGGCCGTATATCTTGCAACCGGCCGTAAGCTCAGAAATCTTTAAAAGCAAATATATATTCAAGACGGCACTGTAAAGCTCTGTAAATGCTAGGGATCATAATGGGGGACATGAGGATTAATAGCAACCCCCTCTCAAGCTTGCACATCAGCCCAAATCCGAGATTACATTAACTGTTTATTTTCCGGCCGCAGCGTGGGCGAGTCTGAGGTGCTCAAAGCCCTCTGGACTTTTTCCATGGATATTTGATATAAATTCAAATAAAATTTATTTACGGAATTGAGTGTAGGGGAATGTTGTTTATGAATGCTAACACCTACAATCACTTTATAGTCTCCTCAGAGTGCAGGATGGCTTTATTATGGCTTTATAATGTGCTTAATTGTGTGCCTGCGGGACCTTTTTGCTGCAAGTAAGCTGCGGCTCGGTTTTAGCCTTGCAGAGAGGGTTCCCAGAGCAATTGAATAGCAACCATGATTTTCTTACGCCCGAAACTCTTGCGGCCGTTTAAGATCAAAGGCTTTCCTCCGGCTCGTGCGGCCGCAAGGGATAACAAGGCGCCGGCCGCAAGCCTGCTGGAGTCCCCGGCCGGAAGGGAATAGAATAGGCAAATAGCTTGCGGCATCTCCTATGGCCGATAATAGAATGAGGCCCTAAGAGACTAATGCGCTAGCTGATGGCTTGGTGCAAGCAATATAGCAATATATTTTAGAATATAGGTTAGGGTTTGGTATGAGACGGGAAAGTGACAGATACAAGATGGCAGTGGTCGAGGCAGTTGACTGATGCAAGTTGAGGTTGTGTGTTACACTAGGTAGGATTTGTGTGAGTAGACCATGCAGTTTATGCATGTTAAGATTGAAGGTGATAAGCTTATTTGAACAGATGCATTTTACTGAGTTTTTGATGGTTTCGGACTGGAAGATAGTCCGGTGGAGTGAGGCAAGAAGTTCCAAAGGTAAGTGCAGCTCAAGAAACGTCCTGAAGGCTGGAGTTAGAGGAGGTGATGAAAGAAGGAAAGCAGAAGGGGGACATTTTTTGAGAGGGCATAGATATAAGGGGGCACACTGTTGTTTAGGGCTTTATATGTTAGGGGCAGGATTACAATTTTATTCTGGAGGCGATGGGAAGCCAGGGAAGTGTTGGTTGTGGTAGATAAGTCTAGCAGAGGCGTTCATTATGGATTGGAATGGAGACAGATAGAAGATGGGAGGCCAATAAGTTGTAGTAGTCAAGGTGACATATGATACATTATAAGTATAACTTTTCATGCTCTGATATAGTGCCTAAAATCTTTAAACGTATATGTCCAAAGAGAGTTAACTATGATAGAGACTGTGAGCAAAAATATTCAGGTTCAGAAGTTATTTCAGAAGTTCATTGGATTGAATATTGCAGAGGCCAAACATAATATAATATGTTTTGCGAACAACAATGCATATATTACAAAAATACATCAATACGTGCACATTACATGTACAAGTGTCAGGATAGAAAATTAGAATTATTGTCATCAGTGACAAAACTAAGCAAGTAAAAACATATATCCATTTTTTATATGTCAATGCCCTTTCTTCTAGGCAGATTTTTTTTCCCTTTATATATAGCAAAATAATTCATTTTGATATTGAAACTTGAATCTGAAAACTGCTGCGTCTAACAAAAATAATGATGAGCAATATAGAACAAACTAAAAAAGGATTAATAATAACTTTAATGTAGAGAGAAATAGATGAATTTGTATTTCCACTGATCCAGTATATGATGCCTCAACCTTCAGCATAGAGTACCACAAATAAATCACTGTCTGCTATTGAGCTGATATCACTGGGTCACACAGAACAGACGTTAAGTGTGTGTCTTATTCAAGTTAACACTCCCTGCGTAAAATGTATTTATTTGTTGAGAAATATACAGTTATTAGGTTTTTAGTAAGGTATGAATGATTCTTTGAATATATAAATTTAATTAGAAAATGTACAGTATTCAGTATTTAAATTGATTTATTTAGTGGAACATAACATATTAAGAGATGTTGTGAAGTCAGTATGACCTTGTGATGGTGAGGTCTACTGAACTTGTTCACAAATTCAGAGACAACCCAAGTATCTTAAGTCAATGCATGGTAAAGGAGATCTGAGGAAGTCAGGTCAGGCAACCAAAGTTTATGGCTGGCTTGTTCATACTACAGTAAAAAAGCACTGGAAAATGATATCTAAGGGTAAAAGAAGAAACAATCACACAGTTGCTATGAGGTGAATTCAAGGATACTGGCAAACTAGTGCAGTAGACTTGGAAGCTTGGCATGCTTGTGTCCTGGTAATGGAAAAGCTATCACACTGGTAGCCGGTTACTGGAGCAGACTGGTACAGTGGCCGACAAGAACAGACGGCAAAAATGAGACCAAGTAGCAGGTCTGGTACATTGACAGGCAGTAGCAGGTGACTGGAGAATATTGTCAAAGTGGCTGATAGAAATATACTGCTGGAGCATTAAGACAATGAAGCAACAAACATGGGAACCTGTCGTTAACACTCAGGAACACAGGAGTGATAAAAATGCAGGTATATGTATTTCAGTATGCCATTGGGAGTTACAGATGTAGGTCATAAGAATTAAGATGCTATCCACCTCACCGTCTACTAATGACACCAAGTAAAAGGCTTGATTCTTGCAGATACCAATGTCCAAATTCGCACATAAATGTACTATCTTTTTTACTGAATCTATATGGTAAGATTTAATTTAGCCATATTCTTTATTGTAAAGCCAATGTTATTACATGGAACACAGCATCTAAAAACAATACAGTCATCTAGTGTTATCAAATACAGATCTGATCTGATAAACCATTTATAACAAATAAAGTTTCAATTATGACGGATTCCAGTCTGTGGTCTCTTTTCCTTTTTTTTATTACAAATAATGTACAACCTTTAAAAGACTTAACAATGTAGAATAACCAAAACAAATTAAGTAAACCTCAGAAACACAGAACATTCTGAGGAATATAAGTCTCTAATGAATATCTTATATGAAGAAAAATATTACAACGTTGTATGACCCTGGCCTCAGAGTCATTTTTTATTTATTTTTTATTTTTCTTGTTTATCCATAATGTCCATTTTTGTCATAAAGTGGCAAACAATTTTCTGAAGAACAAGTACGTTTTTCTAGATATGTCACTTCATCAATTTTGTTAATAATTAGGAGCCAAGCAAGAGTTGATCTTTTCCAATGCGCAAAATAGTAGATAACATATTTTACATGTAGCCTTTAAAGCTTTAGGGAATATTCCCAATAAGCACAATTTAATATTAACTAGACAATATTTTTAAACTCCCTGGTCAAGAAAACACCAACTGATATGATTCACAAACTAGCAACTATTGCCCCATCCAAGGTGAAACCATCCTGGCCTCAATGTATGTGGAATCCCTATATACAAACTGCCCACAAAAGACGATTATGGAACTGGTAACACAGATCACACATTTTATGAAGACAATCACTTGATATTTGAAGAGGAATTCTAATTATGGAGAAAATAGACCCATATGGGTACATCCATTTATTTGTGGAAAAATTAGAAGATGAATGTATGTCTACTTGACATACAAAGCCCCAATGCTATCTTCATTAAATAGATGGCATTCATCATTGTTAGCTGCTAGTGAAGAGAAACTCTTGGAATTCCACAACTACAATTCATTCCACCCCACTATTAGTTTGACACACATAATTCTTTATTATTTACTGTTAGACCATCAGGTATAACTGTTCTGAGACCAGGGATGAGCACCTTCAGAAAATTTAGAAGGTTAATGCAAGGATAAGATATCAGGGTTAAAAACACCCAGATAAGGAGAGTCACCCAAATTACCAGAATAAAGCTCATTGAATACAAGAAGCCACAAAAACAAAAAGGGGTAACATTAGTGGTGACATACAATTCCCAGCTGGAGGCTCTACATAAAATATTCAAAGGATTGCAAGCAACTCTGCACATAGATGAAAGTCTAAAAAAGAATTGAAACTTGAAACAACTGGTATTAAGTACCTTGATACTAATAATTGCACATTCCTGTGCAAACAAAAGAGATATGTAACATGTATTCCCAAGTATTAATTCCACACCAACATCATAGACAGATTGGTACATTTTCATAAAATCATTAAATGTGGTGTACCTCGTCATGTGCGACAGATGTCCTGGAGTATTCTATTTAAATGACATAGAACAAACTTTAAGGCGCCTAATTAATTTGCACCTGTAGGTGAACATTCCTGCCAAAATGGACACAGCTTCAAAGATCGGAGAGTGACAATACTGATGGGAAACTTGTGGACATAGATTGACAGAAAGATAAATCCTTATTGTGCTGGAGGCACATTGGATCTACCCTGAGCTGACACTGAAACCTGGGGCTCACCCACTATTCCCACCAAAACCCCAAATGCATCCACCCCTAGCTCTGCTTTTGAAGTGTCTTCACTGGGGTCACCTAAATCCAGGGGACATCATTCTGGATTCCCTGCAAAAAGATGTCCCAGGCAGGGAGGCATAGAGGAAGAGCAGTGAATTTCCCTGGATCAATGTGAAAAAAAATGGTGGGTGTGAGGCTGAGGGCGTCCAGGGGAGCTGTGGGGGCATGGACTGGGGTGGGGGCCCTACACTACGAAAAGAACTCCATATAAAAAAAAAAAAATCAGTGCATTACAAGCTGCCGCCACCAGCTTGTGTTCTTCCAACAATGGTTGCAGAGTGTTTGTCCGCAGAGGTTTTGTGTCTGACACGCCAACGTCTGTCCACTTGATGGAGCAGAAAATGTGACTCATCCTAGAAGGCAGCCCTTTGCCAATTTAAGTACTATCATGCAAACCGAATGCGTTTTAAACGATGATCCCTCATCAGCATGGGTGCTTCAGAGCCCCACACGCAACAGCGTTTGCTGTACTGTCATTTTAGACCCACGTTTGGTAGCCCCCTGGTTCATCTGGAGGGTGAGTTGCTCAACTGTAGCATGTCGGTTGGCCCTCACACACCTTCGCAGCCGATGTTTACCTCTGACATCAATGGCAGGTGGTACTCCGCAGTTTACATGTGTTTTGTTTGCAATGGTGCCGTTTATTCACCCTTGGTCCGAAAGCGAATGATCTTCCCCTTTTAAGAGTCGGATAAATTACACATTCTACCCAATGACAGTGATTGTTGATATGTTTGCAGAATGCCTACATGTCACCTTACATACCCACCAAGCCAGCTCACGACATGTGCCGTATTTCATTGGCTAGGTGCTGCTGACGTCAAAAGTGGATGATGGTCATAATAATGTGACTCGACTCTTCATTTGTACGTGGTCTTGGTACTTTGGTGATCGTGCTTCTTGTGAATTGCTAAATTTATATTAACGTTTGGAAACTGATTTACTGTGTCTGGCTCTTTATCTTGTAATGGGTAATTTTTATGTGCACATACACTAGCCACTGGTGATGAAGTCTGTCCTGTGAGTGCGGCCAACAGTTCAGGATTACAGTATGTTTCTGCTTGAGTATTCAAGTTCTCTTTAATTGAGACCAGTTGTATAACTGTATGATACTCATTGAAGTCAGATACTGGGCTCAAGCTGAGTGAACCTGAATACATAAGCAAAATGATAAAGCAAACATGGCGTGTTGGGAGAACTCATTGTACTGACCACCAATGAATTAAGTATTCAGTCATATGGTAAGGTATTAATAATCACACACTGACTTGCAACACATTTATGATGTTTTCAATTATTGCACTTGTATATTTCAATCATATGAGGGGGTTTGTAAATATATTTGTAGGGAAGGTGAGTATGTGTTAACCATTGGGCTCTGTATTAATGTAGTGTGACTAAGCATTAGTATATTCACATATACACACACACAACTATGTATATATACATATATATATATATATATATATATACATATATATATATATATATATATATATATATATATATATATATATAAAATAAATAGTACATTTGTGTTCACATTTGAATGTCTAAAACAGGTAAAAAAATCGGTTTCCAGCTCAGAATTCCGAGAAATACAGTTATAACACTGCATTCTGAGAAGCTGTGCAGGGACATGCAAATGTGCCTACAAATGCTTCGCTCTTCAATCCATAAACCATTTCAAATATGGCTTCCTTTAAGTTTATGCCTGCTGCTTTACACAGCTTTTATGCAAAGCCAAGGTTGGATTATACACAAGCTGGGAATCCTACCCATGGACAGCTGTTTCAAGGTTACTGCCTATCATCAGCGTAGGGCGGGATCCCAGCTTGTGTTGTGGACCTTATGAGTAGGTAGTTCACCACATCAATAATTTAATATATGGTGGGCAAAAGAGTGATAGAAGCCCACCACCGTACAGTAGTGCAGTAAATACATAGTACATTTGTGTTCACATTTGAATGTCTAAAGCAAGTTAAAAAACACTGTTCCCAGCTCAGAATTCAGATAAATACAGTTATTACACTGCATTCTGGGAAGCTGAGCAGGGACATGCAAATGTGCCCACAAATGCTTCGCTCTTCAATCCATAAACCATTTCAGACATGGCTTCCTTTAAGCGTATGCCTGCTGCATTACACAGCTTTTATGCAAAGCCAAGGTTGGATAATACACAAGCTAGGAATCCTACCCACGGATAGCCATTTCAAGGTTACTGCCTATAATCAGCATGGGGTGGGATCCCAGCTTGTGTTGTGTTGTTTTTTGTATATAACTAATTTCAAAGAAATAATAGAAAAAAAAATCCCTAATTTATAAAGGAATACTGTTTGGAATATATGTGAAGATCCACAAAAGTCTAGGTAACAAGGGAATTAACGTTGCCAAAGTATGGGGTGCTTTATAAAGTTAATTAAAATATAGATAAACACATTTCCATATTTATAAGGTAAGCCAGTTGCTTTCACTGCAATTTCACAATCTTGTTAATACCTTCAGGTAGTGACTTAAACAAATGTTCAAAGCAGATGCTTGAATTAACTGAAAAATGAATTTGTGTTGCTGAGTGGCAGGTAGACATTTCATACCAAATGTGCTCAAATAGCGGCATAATCTGGGCTCCAGCAAGGATTCAGTGCCGCTGAATCTTTTATGATATTTTATCTTCAGTAACCAGACTTAAAGGGTAGCAAACAGTAAAAGATAACATGAAAAGCAGGGAATATTGTACATGTGCTTATCTGTCGTGATAGATTTAAATTAATCAAATCAATTTAGCGACGGGTAAAATGAGCACTGGAAAGATTCAAGCTCATGATTGATTGTAAATGTACTATAGAACATGGATGTTTTTATCATAGTAATCTATTTGATTTATGTTTTCCTATATTTAGAAACATACATTAAAACCACCAAAGACTGTTATATCGCTATTAAAAGCACCTAGAGCTTAAATATGTGTCTAGCCTGCATTTAAAGGATTGCTATGGTGCTACATTTATTAGATACTCTTTTGATTTCTTGAAAATAGAATGTAAAAAATATTGCAGCCTTGTATGTGCAGTTATGCTGCAGTGGAATCTACCATTTTGGTTTCAGCTGACGAGACTTTCAATACAGAGGAAGTTTGTCTCTGCCCTATAGGCAGCTAAATCTGATAGTGTTCAATAGGACTAACTGATAGCTCATTAGTTTAACGTAGCAGACAGGATCAGCTGGGAAAAGTGGAACCCAGCTATAAAGAATAATTGCATATAACAGTCACAAATATAAATGCTGTGACCACAGAGGATCTATCCCATCTCTATTTATCCACCATTGACAGCAGCAGTTGAGGCAAGTGGCCGATAGATGGCGGCATTTCGATATTTTACGGCATTGCCAATATTTGAGACAAGTTGTAACCTTAGAAGGTTACGCTAACCCTTAAACTAATCCTAGCCCTAAACCTCACCTTAACCCTTACCATATCCCTAACAGTCTACCTAATCCTAACTCTATGGTATCGGCACTGAAAATCGTCAGCAACCTTCTAGCGATTGTTGGCTACCACCACTGCTGCCACTGCTGGCGAATTTATGGCGAATTTAAAAAGGGAAAGGACCACCACAGTGGTCATTTAAAGGGCAAACTGTAAGCACTACTGGATGTTTTGAAATGAAAAAAAAATCAGTTTTTCAGTACTGTCAGGACTTCCCTCAAAATTCCAGAATTTGGATGTGTCTGTTGACATCAGTCAGTGTTGAGGAAGAAGGATATTTGTAGATATGGTTCCATATCTCGGTTAGTGCAGTGCCTTACATTAGGAAATGCAGCCCAGGAGCCTTATGAGACCCTCTGAGTCATTGTTTGCTATAATGGTCTACTATGGATTGGGAAAATATGTTGCTTTTCCTAGGTAGACTTCCATTATCCATAGTTTGCTTATCAGTCTCCATTACTCCAAAAAGTGTTGAGGCACATTGTGTTAATGATAATTAAATTGAATTTACCATTATTAAAGTAAATGCATGTTACCTCTACTGTCTGTGCCTCTATGGTACAGGGGCTTACCATTTAATTTAGGTGATTATCTAACTGTTCATTCACCATACTGCCCAGCTGAAAATACCAATGAACTTTGTTTACATGTTGCAACTTTTTATTCAATTATTTATTACTGCAGGGATCCATTTTGTTTTCTTGCCTGCTGTTGTCTGATGTCTTCTTTAGAGGGATTGTCCCTGTAAACTGTGGAGCTTCCTGTCACAACCCGCTCTTCGTTGGGCTTGAAAAGGCCGCTACACTGTTCCTACCTGCAAATTCTCAGGCCAAGTTACCGGGTTCCAAGATAAGTTGCAGAAATTACTCGATGATAGAAAAATTTAAAAAATAAAAGCCTTCCCTCTAAACGAAACACACTGTGTATACGTGTCCCAAAAAGAGCACAATATATATTATGTGGTGCATATTTTTTTTATTTTTTTTCATCCAACACAACAAAGGTTTATTTACCTAAAGAAATACAGTTTAACAGCTTTTGGTGTCTAATTGCCCCACGTGGGCTAGGACTTCCACCAAGGGCATAGCGCCAGCCTGTCTATCCCTCATCTAGGTGCCCGATGAGTCTATGGCTCCAAATGTAAGAACCCTCCAGTCAGTGTCTGGGCACAGCAGTGGTTTGCCAGGGTAGTGTAACACTGGAGATGATGAACAATGGGTAGAGTGTAATCTGCGAGGAACCATGGAACTCGGGTAGGGTTTACATCCTGAGGAGAGACACTCCCTCTAATTTGGGAAGCTAGCAAAGGCTAGTGCACTGGCTGGCAAGCCTATGGTGCCCTGTAAGTTGGAAGGGGGTGTCTTTTCTGCCTGTGGTTGTGAAGAGGATGTAGCATAGGGGTATCCATTCCCTAGTCAACGTCCTCTTGGGTCTAGACACCTTTATTCAGTCTGAGAGGAGTTGGCTAGGAGGGTGAGGTGGCTCCGGTGCATATTCACTAGGTGGCAGACCAGAACTTCCATAACATTTCTAACAATTCATCCTCCCTATTAGATTGTAGTGGGAGGCGGAGGTTAAGTATTTACCAATGAGTGGTAAACTGCAAAAAAAGGATCAATGGGGTATCACTTGCAAGGCACTTGACACCACGTGACCTTTTTCTATTGAAACAATTGATTCATTTTTATGTTTCATTTCTGGGCTACATCAATCTTGGGTATCAATGAGTTAATACATATCAGGCCACTCTTGTGGACTAGTGTTTCAATTGCTGTCTGACAGCCTAGTTAACTAAAGAGTTACGTGTTGACTTAATCAGATCCATGAATCTCCCATAGAAGTCCATGGAGCCCGGTCTACCTCTAACTGCAAATTCAAATCCACCTAGTCTGGCCCTGGGACTGGGCGCAAACTGGGTATCGGGGTTGGCTACTACTGGAAGTAGCTACTGGTCGCTCTTAAAGGGATGATTACTCATTCAGTCGTGTCTGACTCTCTGTAACCTAATGGACCTCAGCATGACAGGTACATCTATTGTTATGTCTCTGGTCTTGCTTATCCATATGGTTTTCTTGGCAAAGATACTGGAATGAGTTTCCAGTTCTCCAGTGGACCATGATTTGTCTGACCACTCTGCTTTGACTTGGGTGCTCCTACATAGTATAGCTCACAGCTTCATTAAAGTACACAAGCCCCTTCCCCATGACAAGGTAACAATCCAAAAGGGGCTTAAAGTGAAACTATACTGAAAATATTTTTATTGGCCCTATGCAATATATACCCGTGAAACACGTAATACACACAAAATAACTTATTACTTTTATAAAATTATAAAATTGACCCAGAGCACTTTGGGCTTGAGTGACCTGGTGGAAATGGTTCTTGGGGGTCCAGGGCATACAACTAGGGGATTGGATATCCTCCAGATACCAGACACACCATTCAACCAAGACCTATGTAACACCTTATACCCTCCAGATCAGTGGCGGAGCTAGTGAATAGAGCGCCCCGGTGAAAATTTTTTTTTTCTCTCTCTTTCCTCACTCCTTTTCTCTCCCTCTCACTCCTTTTCTCTCCCTCTCACTCCTTTTCTCTCCTCACTCCTTTTCTCTCCCCCTCACTCCTTCTCTATCACCCTCTCCTTCTCTATAACCCCTCTTTCCTTCTCTCTCCCCCTCGATTATTCTTCTCTTTACACCTCTCACTCATTTTCTCCCCCCTCTCACTCACCCTCTACTTCTCTCTCACCTCTATCTCTTCTCTTATCCTTTCCTTTTTGCTCCCCCTCACTCCTTTTCTCTCCCCCCTCTCTCCTTCTCTCTCCCCCTCTCTCTCCCCCTCTCCTTCTCTCTCACCTCCTCTCCTTCTCTCTCCCCCTCCTCTCTCCCCCTCTCTCTCACCCTCTCATTCTCTCTCACCCCGCTCCTTCTATCTCATCCTACCCTCCATCAATCACTTACCTGTATGCTCTATTCCCCGATGCCTGCAGCTGAGCCTCACTCAGAGCCTGGCTCCTCCTCCAAGGGTCCTGATTGCACTGTAGAAGACAGGCAAGGCCAGGAAGCCCTCAGGATGGGGGAGGTGGTCAGGAGGACCCAGGAGTGGGGTGTTATGTCCTGGGGGGGAGTCAGAGGCTGAGGGGGGGGGGGGGTTCTGGTGTGCCTCTACACTACAGACATTTAAAAAAAAATGTAACTTATAAAGCAGTGCCGCCTACACTTGGGCCTCCAGGAGATGAAGGGCCTTGGTGCACTGCACCAGATGCACTGTCAGTAGCTCCGCCCTTGCTCCAGATACCAGACACACCATTTAACCAAGACCTGTGAAACCTTATACCCTCCAGACACACCATTTAACCAAGGTATATTTCTGAAAGCAATATGGGTAATCTGCTGTTATTTTTCTGCAATTTACTTAACCTGTGTATAAACTATGGCCCCCATTCAATTGAGGTTTTGGGTGATCCGGTAGCACGTAAGTGAGGTTGCAAGATAATTTGCTATTCAATTGGCGTCTTTTTGCGGGCTCCAAACGGGTTACAAGTTGCAGCCTTGAAAAAATTGTGATGGTTAAACCTGTAACTTACAGATTCCCTAAACCTTTGATATTTCACTTACACAAGAGTTACAATGGCTAAAATCGCGAATCACTATTCAATTGCCCAATTTCCCCAAGCCCGCAAATGTTTTTGCATCCGTAAATGGCAAAAGAAAATCCTACGAGTGCTAGAGAGGACCCGCAAGGGGGTTATCACCTATTCGTAGCACTGTAAATGCAAATAAAAAATCAATACTGCACTGTAAATAATGGGGAAAGAGATTATAGACAT
The DNA here is from genome assembly GCA_027410445.1 of Discoglossus pictus. Taxonomy (NCBI): domain Eukaryota; kingdom Metazoa; phylum Chordata; class Amphibia; order Anura; family Alytidae; genus Discoglossus; species Discoglossus pictus. The sequence continues at coordinate 525,473,567 of CM050163.1, forward strand.
TAGAATTAATTGCACAACAGTCTCAAGCACACAAATCGTCAGGAAATTAAATTCATTTTTATGTTTTATTTCTGGGCTACATCAATCTTGGGTATCAGTGAGTTAATACATATCAGGCCACCCATGTGGACTAGAACAGTATTGGCATTCATTCTAATCATTCTTTATTTTGAGGGTTTGCGAGTCTAATCGCATATTGGACCCCTGAACCTAATTTATTGACATGTAACCACCATGTTTTACTGCTGTAATAATGACAGTCACATTTTCTATTGGCTAATTTGAAATGGGAGATTACGGGCTTGCCTAATTGATCATGTGCCCACCCTGAACTGCTACAAACAAGTGCATGGTTTATGGTTTAGGCTTTGGGACAGTAACTTGCCCTCTTGAGCAATTGAATAGCATCGGAGTCGGAGAAGGCCGTCTGCGATCGAGTTGCGGGCTTGGAATTAAATGCGGCTCTATGTGTTTGTGAGTTTGTGGCTCTACTTTCTTTTGTTTAAAACTGACCTCCATGCCTCTCCATGACCCTCCCCTACTCTCCCTCTCCTTGTCCCCCCTCTTGTTCCTTATACAGTGAGGTCTCAAACTCTGTTCGTCCTTCCATTTCTTATCTTTCCAGACCTTTGGAACACATAATATCCTCCAGATACCAGACACAATATTTAACCAAGACCTGTGGAACACCTAATATCCTCCAGATACCAGACACGCCATTTAACCAAGACCTGTGGAACACCTTATACCCTCCAGACATTAAATACCACTTCCCTTCCTCCCTCCCCCACATTCACCCACCAGACATTCCCATTTGCAGGTTATATTATCTGACCACTAGGTGAAGATTACATCCTTGAGCCTTTTACATCACTGAGACTTTCTAACTGATCCCTTCCTCCCCTCTCCATTTCTAACTTCCTACCTAAGTAAATTGTCATTTTCTCCCTGGCCTATACTGATCCTTATCTGTCTTTTTGCCTCTTCCATCCCCTTTAGATTGTAAGTAGCGAGTTCCCAATATTGTAGGGCACTTTAGGAAAAAGGACTTTCTACAAAGATTCTAAGCTCAAAACAGGGCTCTCCGCTTTCCGCAGTTTGTTAACATTGTATTCTTACTTATCCCCTGTATAGCGCTATGAAATATGTTGGCGCGTTTCAAATAAAAGTTAATAATAATAATAATTAATTATTAGAAAATTTGAAAATATAAACAGGTTAAAAATCACATTTTGGACCTATACCCTATCAATTGATATAGCCCATTATTAGAAATGTCTTAGTGGCCATAATAATAGTCTTAGCCCATTATTCCACATGGCTAGACTACTTGGAGGTACAGTCGCCAAGTCTAAAAGTCTAATACTTCCGGGGGATTATGACACTTACTGAGAGCCCTAATAGTTGTAGCTGCCACATTCCAATTTCACAGGGAAACATGGGCTAACAGTAAATATTCAAACAGTGTTATTGTATTTTATAACAGACGATACCATAGCACAACTAGGGGCTAATAAAAAAACATATATATTTTTCATTTTACTTTTTTTATTTACTTTTGAAAGACAATAAAAGAAGACACGAGAGGAGATGAAGGCCCTACTTTTGTGAGGATCTGCAGCAGAAACTAAAAACTGGCATATTTTCAATACTGTTGCAGTGGCATTAAATGAAACACAGAGGAAGCAGGATCACAGCTGACAAATAGCCTCCGGCAGAGTTGTGCTAGCAGACAGGCAGCAGGATGCAGGTTAAGTTGAGCTGTGCAGCCAACAAAATATGGTTTCAGGGATAGATTGAGAAGAAAGGATCATGGCACAACTAAAAACATCATATTGAGCAAGAAGTTGAAATCAATCATTGCATGTCCTACTGTTGTTCTGCCAGACTCATGAATACATCAGCAGGATACAGTACATATTTTTGATAACTGTTGAGAAGGAATGAGATCACATAAAAACAGCATCTGACTCTCGGAAGTTTGGTATGGATTTAAGAATGTGTTTTTCTTGTATTGGGATATAACTTTTATTTAATTTTAAATTAATTTATTTTAAAGTGAATTATGAACCTGATTCAAAGTGCATATATTCCTGACTTGTGTATAATCCAACCCTAGCTTTGCTCAAAGCTGTTTTATGCAGAAGCCATATTTATTATGGTTATGGATTGTAAGAGCGAAGTCTTTGTGGGCACATATGCATGTCACTGCCAAGGTTCCCAGAGTGGTGTAATAACTGTATTTCTCTGAATTCTGGGCATAAAACAATTTTTTTTACCTTTTTTAAACATTCAAATGTGATCACAAATATACTATTTATTAAATATATATATATATATATATATATATATATATATATATATATATAAATATACGGTATATATATATATATATATATATATATATATATCACACATAGCACAAGTTGTCATCACGCTTTGTGAGCCTCGCAAAGCGAGGCAAGTTGTTGACCACGAGCCGATGGTGTTTATTGCAAAGCAAGGCGAGCAGTTGAAGCACGCGGGACTTAGGCTGCAATGAGCGCCAAAGGTTTTCATTGCAAGAGATTACAGAAGGGTGGCTGGCACTCATCCCAAGACACACAGGACTTAGCTGCAATGAGGCCTCATTGCGAGGCCCCTGGACTTTGTGACGGACGGAAAATTACGGCCCGTATGATGGACTGAGGGGCTCGCAAAAATACGACTTTAAAGACCGAACCACCGAAATGGAAAAGACAGCAAAAACACACTCCTACTTGCAACCTCACTTACAGGCTCCTTGGCTCACACACTAACACACAGCACAGGGGGGAGAGCCAGGGAGCCTGTGAGTGAGGTTGCAAGCTAATTTGTGGCATATTTTGTCTTTTTTAACGATAGAAAATCGCAGAAGAGAAAAAACGGAGGCTGAAAAAGCGTAAATATTCTGAAACAGGATGAAAACAAGGCTCAGCAAGGCCAGGCGGGCAGAACTTAGAAAATCCACAACGCAAAAGACAGTAATACTTACACGAACAATGCCAGGCACGCAAGACTTAGAAAATACACATCGGCAAAGACAGTAACACTTACACCAACAACGCCAGGCACATGGGACTTTGAAAATAAAACCAACGGCACTCAGTGAGCGCCACGCAAAGATTCAGCAGTGACACAGAGGAGAAAGACACCGGGAAAGGACAGAGGGGAGATGGAAAGAGACACTTGGCATTCCCAAGCACAAAAGTGGCAGGTTGCCGAGGCCTGTAATGAGTGGTGAAACCGCTATTTGCTGGGCTCATGATGAGTGCCGAAATCGCGAGGACCGTAAAGTAAATGGGAGGAGAAGCTTGCAATGGGCGGCAAAGGCACTCAGCGCAGGTCTCGCAATGATCGCCGAATATGCTCAGAGGGGGCAGAACATCGCATTGTGTGGCAAACAGCATTGCCAGGCTTCAAATTTTATTGCTGTCATTTATGACAGCCAATTTCCTAGTATATATATATATATATTTGTGATTGTCGCCTTCTCTTAGAATGAATGTAGATATGACTGATGACAATAGCTACTATGCCCCTGAGCCTACTTAGAGGACCAGGGGGGAGTAAAATGATAGGCAGAAGGGTATGGGGGGGGGGGGGGGGGTTGCAAATGACTGTGTGTGCTAGATGAAGAAAGTGGGAGGTTTAAGAAAGAGAGAAGGCTCCACCCACAACTCCTGGTTAACACCTGTCTATTTGTGATTGTCACATTCTCTTAACAGGAATGTAGATATGACTGATAATGCCAGAAGCTACTTTTCCCCTTAGGCTGCTTAGAGGCCAATATATTGAATGTAGGAAGTGCTAGGGTTAATCGGTAATATTGTGAAAGGCCTCCCGGATCTCTGTAGATGGATTAGGAATATATCTAGTGAAACAATTAGATTTCCATCTGCCAATGCTTTGTATAATGTGCACTGGAGTATTAATTCTAGATGCTGATGTGGAGGCACCAATGCGAAAAGAGTGTCCTGAGTAGGCAAAAAGATCTAGTCCTAATCGCATATGTAAACGTATGTAGTGCACAAATGTGGAGGTAGATAAAGGTTGACTAGATATACTAAGTACTGGGTGATAAGGAGGTTTGCTGGTTAGTTCTGAGAGAAGATTTCTGAGTGAGATTACGGGGCACCATTCGTTGTGTGTTGGATAATATTTGATGTACTAGCAACTTGCCCGTCAAAAAATGATGGTCAAAATAATTTTTTGTGATTGGGGGCAAAAAATTCAAATAGTCTGTAGGCTCTGTTGTATGTTTTTAATGTATTTGGAGACACTATAGCACTAGAGTAGAGCATGTACTAGTTTATTTGGTGGAGGACGGGCAAAGAGTCCCTCTGGGATGGAGTTGTATCCTGTGGAGAAAAATTGTTATCTTCAGGTTTGAAGTTCGTGATGCACGGAAATAATTGAAATTGACGTTGAAGTGTAATAATAGCTAATCCTCTCAGGAGAGACTTTGTAGATTTAACATTGGATCTCATTTTTGATATAGTGTTGTATGTATTTTTAGCTGTCATAATAAGACGAATGCTGTGACCGGTCCAGTGATGACCCCATGTGCTGGCTGTAATGAGAGTGGGAATTACATGTTTGGCTGTTATGGCGTGTTTTGGTGAATATTGCCAATTAGAAGTAATTATTTAGTTGTTGAAAATTATTTTAACATTTTTCTCAAATGAAAATGCATAAACGACTGGTGATGCTGACGTGAATGCTATACCATTTCAATGATTAATGAAAAGTGACCAAAGGGAAAGATCTTCCATGATTTGGTCTTGTAGTAGCAAGTCTTGTTCAAATTTAGATCAATGATGTAGTTCGAATAATAAGTTATTGATAAATGCTCTTCCTTGGGGAAGAATGAAAGTAACATAATTTAGATGTCCTAGAAGTATTTGAAGATATTTTTTTGAACATCTTTTGGAAACAACAAATACATTGATTGCTTCTTGAATTCTCTTTAGTTTATCATCGGGTAATCTGGCCTCCATATGTTCGGAGTCTAGAATTACACCCAGAAATGTCATTTGGTCCGTTGGTCCTTCATTCTTATCCAGGGAAAGTGGGATGTTTAATGCTTTCGAAAAGTTTAAAGGATTTATTGAGACTAGAGGGGGTGGCCTTAGGATCTTCTATAAAGAAAATGTATTACAATCGGATATCTTATTATGTTCAGAAGAATCCAAGAGAGCCCTTCTGCGAACATATTGAAGATTTTTGGGTTGCTCTTGGATCCGAATGTAAGTCTGTTGGTGAAAAAGAAAGGATCTCTCCATTTAATACCTTGAATATCCCAGAATAAAGGGTCGACCGGTAATTGTTTAAAGGCATCGGCTATGTCAGTTTTGGAAAGCTTGCATTGTGGACCTAGTAGTGAAATGTAAGTGATGGCGTCTGCTACGCGGGCATATTGTAAAGGGAATTTGTCTGATGGGATTAGTGAATTGATACTAGGTGTAGTGCTGTTGTAGGGGGAGGAAAAGTCGATGACCTAACGTTTCTTAAGAGAGTATTTGCTTGTCGCAATGCCAATTGGGTTGAAAAGCGACTATGACAACTATGTATAGTTCGGACTGATTTCTAAATATATGTAATTGATAATGAATAGGGAAGTGTCTTTATGCCATGATTGTGATATGCGACAGATGAAATCGACTATGACAGCTATGTATGGTGCGGGCTCATTTCTAAATATATGTAAGGGATAATGAATAGGGATTAGTCTTTATGCCGTGAATGGGGCATGCAATAGATGACAGCTATGTATGGTTGGTCTGAAATGATAGGGATGAGACATGATTCTGCTGAATATTGCGTGGCACAATCATGGGGAATTATATGTAAGATTCATATAAGACACAGTTTGTGTGCCAGAATTATTTGCATTATGATACTATTACCTGTTAAAATTATACAGGAATGTGAGTAAAGGTATTTGTATAAACTGAAGCCTGGTCCATCTAATGATGAAGGGTTTTAATGGATAGTGATCTAATTAAATGAAAAAGCAACTTGATATGTGATTGAATGGGTTTGAAGATGATCTTCACGAAAAATAATGAGTAGTTACATTGATTTTGTGACAGTACTGGTGGGGTTGATTTGCTGAATGCTAAGGTGAACGTGTTTGAGTATTGTCTCTGAAAGATGTATGTGCAAAACTGCATAACTATGTATGCAGAGATAACTCATATTACAATCACTTGGTAGTAATATGACTATTTATAAGTATCTGAGTTAATCCCCGTTAACTACCATGAAAGTAGTAGAGGTTCCAGTTGTGGGTAAATTTGTTGTCTGCATCATCTTTCCTAATCAAATATATATCAAATCATAAACAGTGGTAAAATTATTATTATAGTTTATTTATAATGAGCCAACATATTCCGAAGCGCTGTACATAAATTAGTTAACTACTAGTAGGTTGGTAGAGAACTGCTGCTGTATATATCCAGTAGGGCGACACGTAAATAGGTATACATATGTAACATATGTGTGTGGGGCTTACTGTAGTATCTGATGGGTAGGGGAGGGAGCTAATGCGAGCCCTGCAAGGGTTTCCAGGAAGTGACATCATGCTACCCAACATGCATTGCGGGAAATGCCGGCTCAGTGCTGCGGCGAGGGTGTTTATTAATAGGCGCTCATCCCTAAGACCCCACACGACTTACGCATCATCCCTACGACCCGCAGGACTGCAGATGAACAGAAAGCTCAATTATACAATTCACAGTGCGAGACCCGTAGCAGTTTCAAAAAATTACAGCCCCTAAAACTTTGGAAAGGAAACCGGGACTTAGAAAAAAAAATATGACCAACAGGACTTTAAAAAATAAAGAAAATGAGGTCCAAAAAATACAAAGTTAACGGCCAAACCGCGCTCATTGAAAAACACGAATCACACAAAATAATAAAAGTAAAAAAAACATCACACACAGCACGGGGGAACAGCCAGGACGTCTGGGACTGAGGTTGCACGCAAATTTTAAAATAAGTTGCTGAGTTTCGCCACTCGAAAATAGCCTAAGCAAGAAAAAAATGGTGACAGAAAAAAACTAAAACGAGGCTACACGACCCATAACCACGCAAAACAATGCCAGACATATAAGAATAAAAAGCGGAACTTACAAAAAACAAATACGAGCCGTGGGACTTAGAAAAAATAAATCTGAGGTCGAAAAAATACGAAGTTAACAGCCGAACCGCGCACATCCAAAAACCACAAAAATACAAAGAAAATACAAAAATAAAAATACAAAACATCACACACAGCACAGGGTGACAACCAGGACGTCTGGGAGTGAGGTTGCACGAGAATTTACATTTATACAATTTGCTGAGTTTCGGCACTTGAAAATCGCCTACGGAACAAAAAAATGGCAAACAGAAAAACAAAAACGATGCTAAACGAGCCATCACCATGCAAAACACCGCCATAAGACTTTTACCCAGGAACGTACGAGGTACAAAATACAGTATTAGGAAGGACGCAAAATGCTTGAGACCCGCGTAACACATAGACAATCTCAGACATTTTACTAACTTACCATTCTAAAATGGATCTTTACATAACTAAACAAATGGTTTGCCTTTGCGCACGCAGCCTATTAACACTGCACACTAGCCACATTGCTGACACTTACACCTCAGGTCAGCAACAGTCCAAATGTACATTGTATGCTGCAGGCAAATCAAAACAGATTGTTAGTTCTTGTGGATATTGATTTCTGGATATATTACCGTAAATACTTGAGTATAAGCCGAGTTTTTCAGCCCTTTTTTTAAGGCTAAAAAGGGCCCCCTTGGCTTATACTCGAGTCACTCTCCCCCCGTGTCTCTCTAACCCCCCCGTGTCTCTCTAACCCTCCCGTGTCTCTCTAACCCCCCGTGTCTCTCTAGGAGGGGGTTGAGGATGAGGAGGGAGTTGAGGATGAGAAGGGAGGTTGAGGATGAGGAGGGAGGTTGAGGAGGGGGTTGAGGATAAGGAGGGGGGTTGAGGTTGAGGAGGGGGTTGAGGATGGGGGTTGTGGAGGTAGGTTGAGGAGGTGGTTGAGGAGGGGGGGTTGAGGAGGGAGGTTGAGGATGAGGAGGGAGGATGAGGAGGGAGGTTGAGGATGAGGAGTGGGGTTGAGGAGGGAGGTTGAGAATGAGGAGGGGGGGAGAGACACAGGGAAGGGAGGGGGAAGAGAGACAGGGAAGGGAGAGGGGCGGAAGAGACACAGGGAAGGGAGAGGGGAGAAGAGACACGGGAGAGAGAGGGGGACACAATAAAAGGGCACACAAGAGGGGGACACAGAGGGCACAAGAGGGACACAGGGGGCAGCACATTTCCCACCCTCGGCTTATACGCGAGTCACTCATTTTACCCAGTATTTTGTGGTAAAATAGGTGCCTCGGCTTATACTCGGGTCGGCTTATACTCGAGTATATAGGGTAATTAGAAATAGGTAAAGTATATTAATTTATTATTTAATTAATTCATTAATTAATTGGTTATCATAAAAAAAAAAATATATATATATATATATATATATATATATATATATATATAAATAAAAGAGCAGGGGACAGGCTCGCAATGAGCGCTGAGGGTGCTCAGAAGAGCAAAAGTACACAAGGGGAGAAACTCGAAATGAGCGCCAAAGGCGCGCAGGGCGGGGCTTGCAATTAGTGCAGAAGGTGCTCAGATGACCAAAAGTACCCACACGGGGAGAGCCTCTCAATTAGCGCCAAAGGTTTTCAGCGCAAGGCTCACAATGAGCGCTGAAGGTTCTCAGAGGACCAAAAGTCTTACATTGTGTGGCAAACAGCATTGCCATGGCTTCACCTTTTGTTGCCATAATTTTTGTTGACGTCAAGTCGCTAGTAACAATAATAATAGTAAATACATGGTTGCTACATGACAGGAAGCTCCGGTCTGACCTTAGGTACAAGTTCTGTGCACATTGTTATACCCTTGGTGTGGTGCCCCCTTTAGGGTGACACCTTGGGTGGCCTCCCATTTTAATTACAGGCTAGAGCTGGCCCTGATTTTAACATTTCCCTATGTATAAATAAGAGATAATTAAATAAGTGTAAAACTAACAGCAATAGATGCATTACCCCTGATTGATACCAGAGACCCTTTAAGTCCCAGTGCACAAAAAGCTTGTAAGCAGCACTGAGGTAACATTACTACTATACAATACTTGAGATATTTCAACATTTTTCTTATAACATGTCTATTTTACAGTCCAGCAAATATAAATAGTATACTAGCGACTTGTCCGTCAAAAAATGACGGCAATAAGATTGTTAGGGCAGTAAATTTTGTTGGTGATCCAAGATGCTTTGGCGCTCATTGCGAGCCTCTCGCTGAGTGCCTTCGGCGCTGAGCGCGTGGATAGCAATGAGCGCCAAAAGCGCTCTTTGCGAGGTTGTTGGTTGTTTGTGTGCTATGAGCATTGTTTCTTTTTTGCTAATGCTAATGAAATAATTTATAAATTAATACATCAATAACTATTTTGAAGTAATATATGCAGGAAGCATTGTGCAGAAGAGCTGGCAATCTGTTTTGATGTTGCTGCAGCATACAATGTGTATTTTGAGTGCTGTGGAGCTGCTGTGTAAGTGTCAGCAATGTGTGCAGTGTTTAGTGTAAATAATGTGCGTGCGCGAGGAAAATCCAGTAGCTGTGTACTTCCGCATTGTGTAAGTTAGTGTTGTAAAATGGCGCCTAATGTATGTTACGCGTCTGATTTGGTGTCCTTGTTCTTGGACTGCGTCCGTCTTTTTCGGAAAATCCGTAGGTGTTTGGTGGTGTTTTGCGTCTTTAGAGTCCTGTAGCCTTGTTTTCATTTTTTTCTGCAGCCATTTTTTCTCTTGCTTAGGGGATTTTCGGGTGTCTAAACTCTTGTATTTTGGGTGAAATTGAGGTGTAACTTCAGTTTATAGGTCCTGGGTGCTCCCCCTTGCTGTAGGTAAGCTTTTTATGTGTTTGTTGTGTGTATTTATTGTGTTTTTAATGTTTTCATGTGCACAGGTTTCAGAAGGTAAGGACGTGTTTTGCAAGGTCGTAATGTTTTTTTTTCTCAGTTCCGCGCCTCGTATTTGTTTCTCTACGCGAGCCTTCTGCGTTAGCAACAACCTGCATGCTCACAACTACATATGTGATATATGAGTCAACATTGTGCAGGTAATAAACTTTTCATAAATAAATGCACACATACAAAGTGTCAAACTATAGCAGAAATCATTGGTCAATTGGGGGTGGTGGAGAAGTCAAGCCTTATGAAAACAAATACAGCGAATACTGTTTTAAATGATGTTACTGACAGGAGTGTGCTTCTGCCGATTAAAACAATAAAATCAGTAGTGTTTTTCTGCCTAGTCCCATGAGGCCCACGCCTGGGGCAACACGTTTTCAGGGGGCATCTGGGTGCTGGAAGTTGTAGTACAGTACCTTGAAATATGTTTGTATATGCAAAGAAATGTCTATATACAGTGATATTTCTGTCTGTGAGTGCACTTGACACTTTCTGACATCCCATACATATACATATAAAGGTATGATTTGAGATGCAGGAAGGAAAAAGGAGGAGGTGCAAACAATTCTGAATGGCTAGCATAAAACCTAAATATACCCATGCTTTTTGGCATGGTTTTAACAAGCATTCTTTGCTAATTTTTCAAATGCATGACCATTTAAAGGCATATTTAAGTTTTCTAGATTTTTTATGCATCTGACAGAGGAAAATCAGTCGTGTATGAAAAAATCCTACAATAAACACCCTAAAGTTTGCTAAATCGCATGAGTTTGCAAGCAGTTAATATTCAGAGTTAACACATCCCTCTAAACCCCTTCTAAAATTAGCATAACATGTTGGCCAATCACAGGCAGCTAAGGCATTGTATCAATATGTAATGGCAGTTTGTGCAGGAAAGCATCATGGGGTGTGTAGTTCCCTGCACAAGGAATTAAGGAAGAGCCCAGACATTGCTGTGTGGATCTCTGCACTGTGCTGCTGTTGGCTTGAAGGTTAGCATAGGGTTGAAATCCATACCTAAACCCAGTGTTTCTATTGGTAGGTACACTGTGCATATGAAACCAGCTCTAAGGGTGTGGAAAACAAGAGTTATTGTTAAATGCATGTGTATAGAATGACTCAATGTAATATTTGGTTTTGATATAATCAGCATATATTAGATTAGAAAGATTTAAAAACAGGGAAATTTAGATATACCTTTAATAATTAAAAAGAATGAATGTGGTTCTGACCTGTACTTAGGTGAAAGATAGACATGCGGATATTATCTCTGATGGTGGAACTAAATGTCTCAAAGACATCTGAATACCAAACACTGATGAATTTATTACTAAAGGCGGTTGCCCACAACCTTTCATTGATTGTTTTCAACAGGGTTGAGAACACCATATAGAAAACATTGTCTTTAAATAATATTCACATGCATCAATTCACAAATTGTTCTTTGGTAAAATAACTCTACATCTTATTGACAGAAAATGATCTGGGAGTCAGGTAACGTGCTTTGGTTTCAAAGTCTTGGGAGAATTAATTGCATGCAGAGTACAGTATAATCCATCTAAATCAAGACTAAAAGGATCCTCAAGGAAAAATAAATCACTATGTCCCTTCAAGCAGCTGTGATGGAAAAGAGAAGACGGATTATTAAACAGTCACCCGAATGATGATATACACTGTGATTACAAGCCAGGCGAAGGAGAGCTCCTCAGTGATAAGGAGACTGCATATTATCACCTACACATGATACAGAATACAGGGACTCTCATATATTTAGGGCTTATCTTGAATGATCTTTGTTGTTCAAAATTGTACACAAGGGTGAAATAAAAAAATTCTTATAACAAAATATCAGATAAATTGTTTGGTTTCTCCTTTTTCTAAGCTAAATAGATATACAGAAACAATAATCACTTGTTCTTACTATTTAGTGGTTTGTATAATTTGTATATTCCACTAAATAGTTCAGAATTGCTCCAGACCCAAAGAAGAAACAGTCCCTCTTTTCAAAAGCTAGTCTCTTAATAAGGATTGTTAGTCAAAAAAAAAAAACGTATTACTTTACACTGCTTCATTATCACTGGACTAACACTAACAAAGATAAAAACTGCTCAGCTGCTCCAAGCAGTCCCTACATAATCTTTAAACAAAACATGTGATGGATCACTGGAGATAGGATCACTGGCGATAATATGTACATTTACCGTGGGGACCCAGTATCATGTATAGATGAGAGCCTGTGCCTCTGCACATTGCTTCTGTCATCTTTCACTGTGCAAGACAAAATTCTTCACTTAGTTATTTCAGATCACGTACCTGGTCTTGTCTCACCTTGTAAACATGTATGCAGTTGCACTAAGCTGCAATGAAGACCATTCTGAAAATAACATGGAAATCTGTAACAATTCTAAATTGCTGTATGTACATAGCATCAATCTCCTCAATCTGCCCCGACTTGCGGTTGATATTTGCAAAAAGGCAATAATGAGAATCCATTGAATATTTATGGACCCCTAACCAATATTTGTTTGTAAAATACATTATGCAAATGAGGTAAAGTATATTTCCACACAGTGTGCATAACGGTGCAATGCATCCATTATGATTTTATGAGTAGCGCCCGTGAGGTGCATTGTGCGCAGTTGTTACTCACAAGCTACTACCGCTAAATAGAGTGTGTACAGTTGTGTCCTCTTGTGCTGTAGCAATTTGGCCATGCACAGTTGCATCCAATTTGCACATAGAAAGGGGGGAGGGAGGGAGAGAAGGGATGGAGACAGAGAGAGAGGGAGGGAGAGAGAGATGGAGGGAGAGGGAGGAAGGGAGGCAGAGAGTGAGGCAGAGAGAGATAGACAGAGGCAGAGATGGAGGGACGGAGAGACAGAACACACAGAGCCGAAGGCTCATTGCAGGCCGCAAATGCGGAGGCTCTACGCCACCTCACTCCCGGGACAAATAAACTCCAGAAAAGCGCGACTGCAAAAAAAAAAACACAACGCAGGACTTCGAAAAAAATACAAATATGACCTGCGGGACTTAGAAAAAAAACACTAACGCGTTAAGAGGAAATACGGCCTTACACAAAAGAAAATACGACCCGCGGGACTTAGAAAAAAAAGAGGTCACAAATATACAAACTTAAAGGCCGAAACGCGTACAGCAAAAAAACACCAAAACCAATGAAAATTATTTAAAAAATTTACAAAAACATCACACACAGCACGGAGGGACAGCCAGGACCTCGAGGGTGAGGTTGCACACGAATCAAAGTCGATTTTACGCAGTTTCGACACTTGAAAATCGGCTAAGCGAGAAAAAAATGGAGGCGGAAAAAATGAAAACGAGGTTCAACGACCCCAAAGCGCAGAAAATACTGTCAAGGACGTACAACTTTTAATTACGAGGTCGCAAAAATATGAGGCTACATTCAAAAACAACACAAAACAATACAAAATACAACAAAAAACAAACAAAAAAAAACACACAGAGCATGGGAGGACAGAAATGACATGTGCCACAAAGGCTGAACGCTAATTGGTGTAAAATGTAAAAAAAAAAGGAAATCGCCTAGTCGAGAAAAACGGTGGGGGAAAAAAATGAAAACGAGGCTAAACGACCCCGAAATGCGCAAAACACCGCTAGCCACGTACGACTTTTGCCAGGGACATATGAAGTACTAAAATACACACTTAGGCTGCACGGAAAATGGTTGCGACCCGCGTAGCACATAGACCAACTACGCCATTTTACAACACTAACACTACAAATCTAAAATGGTGATTTACACAACTAAACCAATGGTTTGGCCTCGAGCACGCAGCATATTTGTAGTGCACAGCTGGGACATTGATGACACTTTCTCTTCAGGGCAGCAACAGGACAACTGTACATTGTATGCTGCAGAAAAATAAAAATAGATTCTTAGCTCTTAAGGCTATTCATTGCTGGATATATCAATTACAAATAGGTAAAGTATATTAATTTATTAAGTAAATAATTAACTAATAATTATACTAACAAAATTGACATATATATCTGTTTTTGTCATGAGAGTCAAAGGCACTCATAGGAACAAAAGTAATTGAGAGTAGCGGATCTCTATTAGAGCCGAGGGCGCTCATTGCGAGCCACGCAATGAGCGCCGAAGGTGTTCAGTGCTATGCTCGCAATGAATGCCGAAGGTCCTAAGAGTATAAAAAGCTTTATATTGTGTGTCAAACAGCATTGCCATGGCTTAAAATGTGGGATTGCCTAGTCATTTTTGACGGGCAAGTGGCTAGTAACATTATAAACATACAGATATTTCCTTTTTTTAAATGCATAATATATATATTATTTTCAGTGTGCAATGGAATATGTTGGCGGGTTACTAATATATATAAATGATATAAAAAATGATATAAAAAAACAAGAATACTAATACTAATAATTAAATGCAATCTCTGACACAAAAAAAATAATCTTTCTAAGGACTATTCAAAGACATAGGATCAGTTTCTGGAATGTAATTAAGGATTTGCTCAAGATGATAATTAGCACCTCTTTGAATTGTTTATAAACAAATTGCTGTTTTCTGTTAAGTAACATATAATATGATATTAATTTAACTTACAGAGTTCAAATCAAGATCACACCCATATTAATAGCTTAACGGAGAAATAAATCAGCTTGCTAAAAACTGTGTTTATACACAAGAATAAAATACACATTTACATTTTAAGAGTACAACAATATCACACCAATTATTTGGTTTAATGTATTGCAGTTAGGGGATAAAGTTATGTAGATAGGGGATGATGTTTAATAGATAGGGGGTGATGTTTAATAGATGTGTAATTATTTTTTTATTTTTGTTGTGAGGGGGTTGTAATGTTGTTTTTTTATTTTTTGTAGTGGGGGGTTGTAATGTTCTTTTTTCATTTTATGTAGTGGGGGTTGTAATGTCCTTTAATTTTTTTTGGTAACATAGGTTTTTTATTTCTTGTAACTTAGCTTTTTTTATTTTGTGTAATTAGTGGGGTGGGGGTTTAATAGAGGGTTAGGTAGGTAGGGGTTAATAGGTTGGGGTAGAGGGGGTTAGTTTCGATTTAGTGGTTTATTGGGGGGATAGTGAAGTGTAGTGTTTGTACTTAGTGTTATGAGGGTCTTTATAGACCCTTATAGGACTGATTGGGTTAAAGAGAGGCTTACGGGGGTCTGTATGGACCCCCATAAGTGAAGGGGTTAGATGGAGGCTTATGGGGGTCAGTATAGACCCCCATAAGTGATGGGGTTAAATATGCTTGGATGGGGTAAGAAGGGGTTACATAGGCCTAACGAGGATTAAATGGGCCCAGTTAAGGTTAGATAGGCCCAGTTAGGTTATTAGGTACAGATAGGGTTAGATAGGCCCAGTTAGGGTTAAATGTGCCCAGTTAGGGTTATTAGATACAGTTAGGGTTAAATAGGACCAATTAGGGTTAAATATGCCCAGTTAGGGTTATTAGGTAAAGTTAGGGTTAAATAGGCCTAGGTAGGGTTAAAAAGGCCCAGGTAGGGTTAGATAGGCCCAGTTAGGGTTGAATAGGGTTAATATATTGACCCCCATGAGTGATAGGGTTAATTTTACGTGCCAGGGGAGTACTTATAGTACCCCCGTGGCAGGGGTTAATAGTTTTATTGGTCACAGGTCCTTTAAGGACCTTTAAGGTCCTTTCAGGACCAGCGGAGGCGGGGAATTTTAAACAGCCCCCGCCCGATGGGGACCACCACTGCAAGGGTTATTGTGGGGTTCCTCCGGGAGCAGCATGGGGGGGGGGGTTAATGTTAGCTGCCGCGGGGGGTACTTCCAGTACCCCCGCAGCTTTGGGTACTCATTAGTGTGCCAGGGACCCTTTAAGGAGCCGCGGTGGATCTTTAGGGGTAAATATATATTCAATGCAGCACTGTACAGCGCTGTAATTTATAGGGGACACATTGGGGGACATGAGGATTACCTCCAAGGCAGCAACTCAATCTTCAAGCCCGGCGGACTGCGGCCACAAATGACAGTATTGGCTAGCGGCGATGTGCCAACTAGCCAATGTACTACATGTCATCCTCATGTCTCCCAACGTGTCCCCCATCATTTACAGTGCTGTACAGTGCTGCGGCCCCTTACCTTTGAATAACAAAGTAGCTAAAGAGCTGCAACACCAAGTAAGGGATCGCAGTGTTGCGGCCATTTTGTGCCCATTATTAAAATGAATCCCATAGTCATTAACGTTTACAAGTGATCCTTGAAGGAGGGGTGCCCATTGGCGTAAAAAAAGTTTTTGTCCTCATCACCGGAGCATTCCATTCACTAGCTATGCCACTGTTCATCATGCAAGAAATTGCTCACCAGGCTAAGTAAGTTTAGTTGATGTCAACCATCCCAGATATGCTCCTTCTGAAGAAGATAGTATTAGAGGCAGATGTCTTGGTTAAAAGGAAGATACAGGTCTAGGACCAGGACTGTCCCTGAGTCAGCCATCTAAAACGTCAGCCTATGGTGTCACACTTAGACAAAGATTGAAACCAGAAACCAAAGTTTTAGGCATTACTAAATTATAAATAATCTGCAAAGCACTTTTTAATTGACAGATGATGTTGAAAAAGACGTGTTTAACCGTTTGAGTTCCAAACTGGGAGAGAGCTTTTAAAACCTCAGAGTCTGATAAATTTACAATATATTTTTGTGATGCATCAGCAAACGTACAGCTTTCTACTGGTATGAGTGTTTTTTGGATTATATATCATGGGAAAAAACAATTTCCATAAAACTAATTAAAATTGCAAAAATACAAACACATCACAAAGTCCGGCAGTTTAAGCTCGGCTGCAGGGAAGGGAGGAAGTGGTGCAGAGCATTGACATGTACAGCATCTGTTTGTCCACTATACCACCAGAGATTTAGCAGCCTCCATAAGGACGATCAGATGATTTTTGGGATGGGGAATGGGTAGGCTGTAGCTCTTGCTTTTCCACCAGACTACTATGATGATAAACCCCCCAACAGAGATGCCGGTGGGAGCATATAGAAGAGGGGGGACCCCATGTTCAGATCATTATTAGGGATTGTTTTAATAAGCTCTGCCACTGCATAGTAGAGATGACCTTGGCACACAAGAGATACTCATAACTAATAGATGGTTGATAATCAGAGGGTTAATAGATGTGGCTACAGAATAGAAAATAATGAGCAACGGGTAAGTGTAAGCAAGCGCAGACCACACAGAGTAACTATGGTAGGATTATAAGGACACACAAAATTGATTCCTCTATTCATAAACAGAGACTCCAAAATGTCTGATTTTCTCTAAAAATGTTTTGTATGTATGGCTTACACATCTGCTAATGTAGTTAGCCGCTACTTCTCAAAAAAGTGCTATTTTTCTTGATCTCTGTGGCCCTTTAAACTCTTTGCTAAATATTTCCCATACTTTTTTTTTAGGGAAGTCAAGGCACTCCTTGTTTTGGTGGAGATAGGTGCTCATCCCTACAACCCCATACGACTTAGGAAGGGAGCGCCGAAGGCGCTCACTGCGCTGGTGGAGATGAGCCTCATAGGCGATCACCCGTAGGACTTAGGCAGGGAGCGCCGAAGGCGCTTACTGTGCTGCTGGAGATGAGCGCTGTAGGCGCTCATCCCCACGAACCCGCACGACTTGCGCATCATACCTACAACCTGCGGAACTACACATCAACACAAAACTCTAATACACAGTGCGAGACCCGTAGTACTTTGAAAAAATCGCCTATAAAAAATGACGGGCTGTAACACTTACAAAAGGAAACCGCCACTTACAAAAAAAAAATAAGAGCCGCAAAAAAATACGAACTTAACGGCCGCACCATGCACAGTGAAAAATACGGAAAACACACGAAATACAACCTACAATACAAAAAAAATATACACACACAGGAAGGGGGGACAGCCAGGACCTTTGGAAATGAGGTTACACACCAATTTAAATACAATTTAAAGATTTTCGCCACTCGAAAATCCCATAAGAGAGAGAAAAAATGACTGCCGAAAAAAATAAAAAATGAGGCTGCACGACCCCTAAGCATGCAAAACACCGCCGAGCACATACGCCTTTTACAAAGATCCGTACGACCTAGTAAATACACTATTAGGAAGAACGCTAAATCCTCCACACCCACCAAACATATACACAAATGCAGCCATTTTACAACACTAACTGCAAACTCATAACATTACCATTACAAAATGCGGAAGTACACAGCTAAACAAATGGTTTCCCCTCGCACACGCAGCCTATTTACACTACACATTGCACACATTGCTGACACTTACACCTAAGCTCACCAAGAGTGCTAATCTACATTGTATGCTGCAAAAACATCAAAACAGATTGTTAGCTCTTCAGCATATTGCTTCCTGCATAAAGTAATTACAAATAGGTAAAGTATATTAATTTATAACTTTACAAATTAATTAATTAATTAACATTACAAAATACATGGACAGAAAAAAACAAAAAAAAACAGAATCACAATAAATGCTAAAGGCGCTTAGCGCTTGCCTCACAAGGAGCGCCAACGGTGTTTAGAGGACAAGAACTAAACCAGGGAGAGCCAAAAGGCCATCAGCGCAAATCTTGCAATGATTGCCAAAGTAGCTCTCATAACCAAACATACACCAACCAAGAGGCTCGCAATGAGCGCCGAAGGTACTCACACAACCAAAATACTTACTTTGTGTACCAAACAGCATTACCTGCCTTACAATTCTATTGCCGTCATTTTTTGACTGGCAAGTCGCTAGTCTCTAATAAAGTTTGTAAAGTATGTTTAATTACTCTCTAAATTTAAAAAAGTTGATACTGTTTAACAGTTTTCATACCACATAATTCTAACCTTCGTTACTAATGATAGGATATGGAATATAACTTTATGTCTGTAGAGTTAAATCTTAAAGCTTTATTAGTACACAATACGTTATTTCAGTCAAAAGGAGAGAAAAACAATATTGGATGAACTTTGATAACTTTCCAACTGTGTAACTTTATATTCTGACACACAGAATATCCAGCAGCCCAAGAAAGTAGTTTTGGGTGATTACTAAGCATTATTCATTTTAGAACAAGCCAGATTTAACTGCTAACACCCAAGTGGTCAAATAGATGCCATATTGCAGGGTTGGACTGACATGAATGTTTAACCAATGTATCAGCAACTTTCAGTGTCTGGGTTCTGTGGTTATAATACGCACTGCGCTGTAATAAAGACTTGCTCAGAATTTGGATATGATTCCTTTGTGTCTTCAAACTGCACAGTTTTGCATGAACTTTTTTCTTCCACTCCTGGTTTTGATGTAATTGGCTATATCACTCCCAGTCCTAGAAAACTTTGATGCGTAACACTAATATCAACAATAAGTACCAAAGGGGCAGTCAAAGTATATAAACTCAATGCATACATATAAGTCATTGCAATAACTACATAACACCGTAATATACTTGATTCGTTTAATTACAGTGTAACATGCTTGCTGTAAAGATGCCTGAAATATCATGGAAGTCATGTGCTTACTCCTCAAACACCAAGATGGAGTAACAAAGAAAATAGTGGCCGTAATCTAGAAAGTTCACTGCATTCAATGCAAGTTTTCAAAGGACTGAATTGCAAAAACATAGACTTATGTAGCCAGTACAGGCCGATAAATAGCCTCAATATTTGTTCAGCCAGTCCATTGAACGACCACTGTGATTTTGAAAATTTTGTGAAGTATGTAACAAGCTAATAACATGCTGTAAAAGCATTTTTAGAGAAAAATCTCAATTTTAACAAACTCTGCTTGTACCTTTATCTGACTTCAGATCTTGAAGCTGGAGACTGTGTGCTCATCTGTAAGCAAGGAATGGAGAGGTGGCTGTGGATGGAGAGCAAAGAGAGATCACATATATAGTTCTCAGCAGTACTGGTCATTGCTAACGCTGCAGTGAGGCGAGGGCTAAGCAAGGGCCGCAGTTGCTGGCAAGGAGCGCCAAAGTCGCTCCTTGCACTGGTGGAGATGAGCTCTTCCCTACGACCCTGTACGACTTAGGCGCTTACTGTGCTGGTGGAGATGAGTGCCATAGGCGCTTATCCCTATGACCCCGCACGACTTTACCATCATACCTACGACCCACGGGACTACACATCAACACAAAACTCAAATACCCTGTAGCACTTTGAAAAAAAAGCATGAAAAAAAAAATACAGCCCGTAACACTTACAGAGAAAAAAAAATATGATCCGCAAACACTACGAACTTAACGGCAGAACAGCGCACACTGAGAAACACAAAAAACACACAATAGAAAACAAAATAAAAAAAACATTCAATACAGCAAGGGGGAACACCCAGGACATCTGGAAGTGAGGTTACACAACAATTTCACTCCAATTACCAGAGTTTAGCTACTCGAAAATCCCCTAAGCGAGAGAAAAAATGGCCGCCGCAAAAAACGAAAACGAGGCTAAGGACGTAAAATTACAACATGTACTCGCAAAACTTACCCAAAACTCAATAACACTTCATGGGGCATGTAACACACATTCTGCGGCACGTACCACACACAAAATCGCACCCATTTTACATGCAAGAAATAACTACTTTGAGCAAAATGGCGCCTGGAACGCAAATAGCACATGCATATTACGTTCTAACGGTTTCTACTTCAGCTCCAAGTCTATAAATAGTGCACACTTTCCAGAAATCTCTACATTTCTCTTCAGGTGATGAACAGTGTGACTGGACATTTCACTGGTGGCGTTACCTCTGAAGCAACTTTATTATCACTTTAAAAGTTTCAAATCTGCAAATTATACCAAATAGGTAAACTATAATACATTAATAAATTCATAATTAAAAAATTAAAAAATATATATGCTTTCAAATATTGCCAACAACAACCGTATTCATGTATAGTAACATTTCAAACACAGATATATGTGTACGTACCCTAATATTATCTAAATTAAAAAAAAAAAAAAAAAGGAAAAATTTCAACAAGAACATAGCTTTTATTCATATATATTTTACAACATAATGTATGCTTTTAGCAAAAAAATAAAAATATACACATATATATTTATTTTGCATTTCAACATTTCAAATTTTTTGCCATTTTAAACAGACTCTGCCTCAACAGTGTCACTGAATAATTTGCAGCGCTGCACGGTTTAACACGGACTGTCAAACCTGCAGAAATTTACAGATGACAAAGAAAAAAGAACAGGTAATATACAAAAATACATTTGCTTCACAAAAATACTATGTTCTTGTTATAAAAAAAAAAAGAAAAAAAAAACATTTCTATTTCTCTGTCTCTTTTTCAACAGCCACTGCCTGAAGAGTGTCACAGGATAAAACCCTGTCTTGTGTGACCTAACCTATAAGCCTAAGCCCAGAACCTAAACATATCATGCCAACAGTGGTGTACACAAAACAGGATACTACAACAAATATTGTTAACGCATATAAAATATAACAATATATCCTGTTTTCTGGGCTCTAACCTATAAGCCTAACCCCTAAACCTCGAATGCCAACAGTGCTGCACACAAAACAGGATACTACAACAAATGTTCTTAAAACATAACACATGCAACCATCTATCCTATAATTATGCACCACTCTCTAAGCCTAACCCCATAGCCTAAACCTCTCTGAATACATAAAAAAAACGAAGTATATATCCTGATTTACATGCTCTTAGTACCAAAAAAAATGATTTACATTTTACTTCAACATTTGCATCTCTCTCTTTAATTCTCAACAGACACTGCCTGGAGACTTTCTGCATCGCTACAGCAATTTCCACACAACAGATTTCAAGAAAAGAGGTACAGTATTACAAGTTAAACAAAAAATAAAATACTGCTGTTTACACATATAAAATGGAAGGACCTATCCTGTTTTTTGTCTGACTTTGTGGAAACGTACTGCAACCTAACTAACACTATAAGCGTAACCCCATAACTGGAAACCCCTAATGACAACATTGCCACATGCAAAACAGCAACAACAAAAAAAGGCCTACCCTAACCCCTAATGCCAACAGTGTTGCACACAAACAGAAAATACCAATGATGTTAACATATACAAAATGTAAGGATATATACTCTTTTTTCTGCGCAAATGTTTAAGCCCAACTCCATACCTTAAACACGTAATGACAACAGAAGCGCACAAAAAATCCTATAAAACACATACAAAATAGAAAGAACAATCATCTTTCATGTGTGGCTTTCACAAAATACACTGAAACCTAACTAAGTTGTCCAACCTCATAAAGGTAACCTCATAATACAAACAATGCTGCACACAAAACAGGATAGCAGATTTATTTATTTTTTAAATGCGGTAAAAAAAAAAAACTAAGGAGAAAAAATACTAATATACAAATTTTATTTACATATTAATATGGCAGATACTGACAAGAAACAGGAAAAGAAAACACGTCAAACTAGACTACATAAAAAAACATGAGCAGATCATCAA
Source organism: Discoglossus pictus (assembly GCA_027410445.1). NCBI lineage: Eukaryota > Metazoa > Chordata > Amphibia > Anura > Alytidae > Discoglossus > Discoglossus pictus. The sequence continues at coordinate 525,496,130 of CM050163.1, forward strand.
ACGCCTCACCAGAAGGAAATTCAACGACCCAAAAAACGGGAGAGACTCGCAAACAAAAGACTACCAGCTTAAAAACTAACATCCAAGCCCAAGAAGGCAACTAAAAAACAAAAGCATTTTTACAAAATGTTCCTGAACAATCAGATAAGAATTATAATGATGATTTAGACAGTCACATTGATATATCTTCTCACAATTGTCCTTTACTTAAATCTTTACCAATAGAGGTTCCTAAATTTTGGTAATATGAATATTGTCTGTCAGTTTTGTGGGGCTTATCATTTCAAACAGGAAAGACCCAGAGATGGCGAGTTTGTTAGTTGCTGTCAAAAAGGCAAGGTAAGACTTCCACAAAGACAACAATTCCCAACATATTTACAAAGCATTATGACTGAGCCTAGTTTCCCCAACTATCAACATTTCAAAACAAACATAAGATCCTATAATAGTGCCATATCCTTTGCATCTATGGGTGCAACATTAGCTGCTAATGTGCCAGGACATGGCCCTTACTGCTTTAAAGTACAAGGACAAATTTACTATCGTACTTCTCATTTACATCCAGAGTAAGGGGAGCAAAGAAAATTTGCTCAACTATATGTCCTAGATACAATGGAAGCTGTTGAACAACGTATGCAGCTTCCAGAGGATAGAAAATGCTTACCCATTGTTTTTATAGAGCTTGATAAAATTATGGCCCAAAACCCATAATCTCAAGCCTATAAAAAATTGGCAGAAGTAGAAACGGAACAACAAATTCATTCAGAAATACATCAATTGCCAATCCCAAAAGTCAATATGGTGCTTAAAAGAGATCGCCATACTGATAAACGCTGTTATAACTTGAAACATCAAATGACGTTGCAATGGTCTTTCAAAATGATGAAGGAGAACCCCCATTTCAGAGAGATATTAGAATATATCCAGAAATGATGAGCAACCTTTCCTCAATATAAGTATCTTAAGTACAAATTTGGATCCAATGACATATCCCATATTTTTTTCACATGGGGAAGCAGGTTGGCAACCCAAATTAACACTTGACAGTTACCTAAATTCAAAAGTACATGTCAGAAATAATATTTCTTTGCTTGAACTTAAAGTTGCTCAAACTGCCATTCAAGATGGATTCAATCCCATTTTATGTGGAGGAAAACTGACACAACAATGGATCATTGATTTATATTTGCAAGTTGAGGCAAATAATGTAAACTTCATAAAATATTAACAAGATAAACTATGTGTAGAACAGTATTGTGGATTAATGGATTATGTCGCTGAGGTTGCTACAACCAGAGAGCTGCCAGCTGGCAAAGCCATAATTTTACCATCTTCTTTCCAAGGATCTCCTCGCAATATGTGAGAAAGATACAATGATGCCATGGCTATTGTAACTAAATTTGGAAAACCAGATTTATTTATTACATTTACATGTAATCCACAATGGCCAGAGATTTCAGACAATCTGCTAATTGGACAAACTGTTTCCGATAGACCAGATTTAGTGGCAAGAGTCTTTAAAATCAAATTAACTGAATTAATACGTGACATAACTATAAACATTATTTGGCAAATGTCTGGTTTATACCATCAAATTTCACATGCACATATTCTTATAATCCTTCAAGAGAAAGATAAATTGGATACTGGTGAGAAAGTGGATTCAGTGATTATTGCTGAACTACCAGATCCAGAAATACATGGTAGACTATATGAGATTGTAACTCATCGTATGATTCATGGACTGTGTGGAGATATTAATCCACAATAATCATGTATGGAAAATAAGAAATGTACTAAATAATTTCCAAAAGATTATAGAGACAAAACTTATGCCAATTGTGATGGCTATTCATTATATAGAAGAAGAGAAGGCCAAAATGCCATTCTTTGTGGGGGAAAAAGTTGATAACAGATATGTGGTGCCATACAATCCACATTTGCTCATGAAGTATAATGCACACATTAATGTGGAAACTTGCACTTCTATAAAATCCATTAAATATGTTACATAGTTACATAGTTACATAGTAATTAAGGTTGAAAAAAGACTTCCAGTCCATCAAGTTCAACCTGTTAAGATCTCCTCTGAGATATGTGGATTAGTTATTAATTAATTTGTTGATTAAATAATTATTAATAGTATAGTATTGGAGGATGAATAAAGAGTTAGTCCATCAAATTCAACCTTTTTAGATCTCTATTGATCTTTTTAATGTGGACTATTAATTATTAATTGTTAATTGATCCAGAGGAAGGCAAACAGAAAAAAAACCCCATTGAAGCTTTGCCAATTGTCTCATAAGGGGAAAAAAAGCAAAATTCCTTCCTGACCCCAGAAACTGGCGATCAAATTTCTCCCTGGATCAATATTCCTTCGCTAGTTATCTAGGATAGCCTTGAATGCCCTCTTTATTGAAAAATATATCTAACCCCTTTTTGAAGTTGTCTATCGAATTCACTGTTACCACCTCCTTTGGTAGAGAATTCCACAGTTTAACCACCCTAACTGTGAAGAACCCTTTTCTTTGTTTAGGGTGAAACAAAATTGCTTTTGTTTACTCCTTCTAAATGTTCCTGGTGCACAAAGTTTTGAACACTTGAGAACATTTAATGACATAGTTTATGAAACATTTCATTTAGTTGCACGACACAGAAACTTCCTGGCTGATGATACAGAATGGGAAATATGTCTAGAAGAAGCAGTACTATGCCAAATGCCACGGCAGATGAGGAAACAATTTGCATTCATTTGCATCTTCTCAAATGCTCCATATGCATTAGATTTGTGGGACAAATTTAAAACAAATATGTCTAAAGACTTTTTGCAACCATGCAATGAGCCTATTGCACAATTAAGAGCATTAATTGAAATTTAAGAGGTTTTTCTTTCTCATGGATTAAGTTGTGCACGTTTTAATCTGCCAGATGCAGGTCTCATAGACGACATAAACTTCGAAAACTATGACACTCAGCTTCAAAAACAAAGAACAGAAGAAAGACTTGCAAGCAAGCATTTAATGCCATAAAAAATGCCCTAGATGATGACATACTCAAAGAGTGTTATTTCTATCTAGATGGACCTGGCGGATCAGAAAAAACTTACCTGTATAAATTATTGATGAGTTTTGTTCGAGCACAAGGTCAAATAGCTTTGCCATTTGCAACCACTGGAATTGACGCACTTTTGTTAGAAGGTGCAAGAACTGTGCATAGTGGATTTAAACTGACAGCTCCCGTTCTGGAAACATCAGTGTCGGATATTCGAAGGACATCTTTACAAGCAAAAAAATTTTAAGAAAAGTAAATTAATTATAATCGATGAAGCTACAATGATGTCATGCCATGCCCTACAATGTATTGACCTTTTTTTGCGTGAAGTCATTTGTAATGATTTTCCATTTGGTGCAAAGGTAATGTTGTTAGGTGGAGATTTTAGACAAACATTACCTGTCGTTGTACATGGAAATCGAACTGACATTGTCCAAACATGTATAAAGTCAAGTACACTATGGAAACTCTTTACACACCTCAAATTAGAACAAAATATGAGATCAGAAGGAGAAAATGCATTCAATGATTGGCTCATTAAAACTGGAGAAGGAAAAACAGAGTAAATACAAAATTTACCAGATGATACTATTGAAATTCCATCACATATGATTTGCAAACAGGATCGCATATCTTCTATATTCCAAAATATAATCAATAATGAGGATTATGCAGAGCTTGCAAACAAAGTCATACTAACATGCAAAAATAAGGATGCATTGATTCTCAATAATTAAATATAAAAAAAAAAATGCAACACAAAACAAAATGATCGCAGTGCTGATTCTGTACTTGGTGGTGACAAAGAAAGTCAGACAAACTTTTCAACTGAATTCATTAATTCATTAACTCCCTCTGGAATGCCACTGCATATTTTGCAGCTAAAGAAAGGTGCAATTGTCATGTTACAGCGAAATATGAACCCAAAAAAAGCCCTATGTAATGGGATCAGATTAATTGTTCAAGAATTAGGACCATTTCATAGATGCTGAAATTCTAACTGGTACTCATATAGGAGAGATAGTTTTCATACCAAGAATAGATTTGGCACTAAGTGAAAATAGCCTCCCTTTTGTACTTCAAAGGTGACAATTTCCCATCATCATAGCATTTGCCATGACCATTAACAAATCACAAGGACACACTTTCAAATCTGTGGGTATCTTTTTAGAAGAACCAGTATTTGCACATGGCCAACTGTATGTTGCATTTTCAAGATGCAAGAATACAGAGGCTATTAAAGTTTACATTGAAAACAACCAAAGTCAGGGTGATTTATTAGATGATGGCCGCATTTTTCCAAAAAATATTGTCTACTATGAGGTACTATAACTTAAATTCAGAAAAGGATAACGATACAAGATATGTAAAAAAATAAAATAAAAATGCTTTCACCTCAAGGACAAATTCACAAGAAAACAATACAAATATAGAGAACAGTTAATCCGCATATTGCAGATCAGAGGAGATCTTAAAAGGTTGAACTTGATGGACTGAAAGTTTGTTTTCAACCTTAAATACTATGTAACAGTGGTTTTATTCCGATGTAAAAATGTTATGTCAGTCAGAGGACCACTATTTCTCTAAGAAGCTCTATAAAATGGCAAAAATCAGTGGTTTTACTTCCAGGATGAAATTAGATGTCTCTGGGACTCTTTCCAGAGGACCACTATTTCACATAGGAAACTCTGTGTGACATTTTCAAAAAATACTTTCATTGCAAGAACTAATTTACAACAAAAAACAAACAAATATAGAGAATAACAACAAGAATTTCAAATGTCTTGGAAGTGGCCTTTTAGCATGATTAGCCCCACAAAACACTTTTCTTGCATTTTTTAACAATTCAAGTTTAAATGTTACTTCATTAAGTTAATGTTTGTAATGTTAACATTTATTTAAAAAAAAATTTTCATTGCATATATTTAAGGTTTCATGTTAACAGGAGGAGGAACTTTTGTTGTACAATTTAAATGGAGAATTAAATGGAGAATATTAATCCAGGGAGTAATCTGATCGCCAGTTAATGGGGTCAGGAAGGAATTATTTTTTTTATTTTTTTTTATACAATTGGCTCAGTTTCAGTGAGGGTTTTTACTGTTTGCCTTCCTCTGGATTAAATATATATATAGTTTACCAGTTGTTCATCTATAACTTGCATGTTACAAACCATTATGTAAAGGTTACAATACTCATTGACATATTCGTACATTAAAATTTTAATATTTTTTCCCAAAAAAAGTTTACCACTTGGTCACCTACAAGTTCCATTTAAAAAAAATATATATATTTAATATCATTGTTGTACTTCTTTATAGATAATAAAAAGGTTAACCGTGTGAAACACTCATATTAAGTACAAAACAGAATTCAAACCATACACATTTAATAGCCATAATTTTTTGTCGCTAGTTTCTTATATAATTGGAGCATGCGTACAGCTTTACACACATGCAAGATAAACTTCAAATCCAACTCCTGCAGAAATGTAAATGCCATGCATACACATAATCTTTACCAATATATCATGGATGCCTCTGAGGACCAACTGAGGTTGGTTCTTTAATAAACAGCTGCAAACATTGGGTGGGAGAAGAAGCTACACATTTGAAAAGTATTTTTTTAGCAACTTACCGGTGCTTATGCAGGGATATTTTTAAAACTTGGCTCATTACCAGCTCTCACGGAGTGGTGTTTGGCAGACCTGGTCTAATGGAAACTTTGACAAAATGCCTGAGTGACTGGCACAGTACCACTGCACAAAATTTGCTAACAAAAATAATGGATTTTGCAATACTGCAATTTATATATCATTTTCATATTTTTACATTTTGATAACATAAGATATTAACACTTTAAAATGTGAAAAAAGAGTTAAGAATAATTTTAATTTTATTGCATCAATGATTGTAACAAATTTGCCATTTTATAAATACCTGGAGGAATTGGTATTTGCATTGTATGTATTTAATTAAAGCACTGATATTGATTTGCATTTGCTATCAATATACTATTAACACGTGGCTAGTCCCATTGAATCTGTACTAAATTAAAATCCTATTTTCCTCTCCCCTGTATTTCTCCTCTGGACGGCCTTACAATGAAACATAATCACTAAGTGGCAGAAGGAAATGAATTCCACAGAGGTAAGTTAAGAATAGCATGCAGTAGCACAAGATAAGTCATTAGCAATTTAGGCAGCTGACAGTGGCTGGGACCCGAGATGATTATTGAAGAGCTGAGTGTAGTACTGTATAAGTTATTATTTCTATCACTGTATCGGATTTCACAGAAGTAATCACACAGTAATGTACTTCTGCCTAGATCAACTAGGCTCAGGCCTAGGGTAGCACATTTTCAAGGTGTAGCAGAATCATTTGTTCATCCAAAACCAAATATTTTTAGGCATTTATGTTTGAAAGTGACTAGATAGATAGTCAGTCTCAGTGGCAGAGCTAGAGAATAGAGGCCCGGTGCAACCCCCCCCCCCCCAAAAAAAACAATCCCATCCCTAAGGGAGTTGAGCCCCTGCCAAGTACCAACTCACACAGTGCCCCTCCCAAAGACCGCTTCCCATAACAGCTCCCATGCCAAAGACCCCTTCCCATAATAGCATCCCTTACCAAGACCCTCTCCCATAACTGCTCCCCCCATGACCCCTTTCTATAGCTGCTCTCCTTCCCTTACCTCCTGTTTGCATGAAGCTCTTCTGCCTGCAGCACAGCTCTAGGATGTGTGCGCCACACTTCAGTGGGGTGGGGTTCTGTGCAACTGAAGGTACCCAGGGTGGGGGCCTCAACACTAACACAAAATATATTGGATGCCCCTACTTTACAGAAAAAAAAATGCAAAAACAAAACCTCTGCCTCATTAAAAAGCTGTTGGGGAGTTCTATCAGATAAGGAAATGGTCTATATCAGTGGTAACCAAACCTCTCCTCAGGACTCCCCAGACAGGATTTCATATTCTGTAGCTATATACACGGGTTAAGCTAACAAACAAAATTAATATAAAAAATACAGTAACCTAAAATGTAAGTTAAACGTATGCATTCCAGGTCATGAGTTCCCCTATCTATCTATTTACCCTATCTTGAAATTACCCCATTTAGCACTGTTTCGCTTAGCACTCAGTGGTGTTCCAGGATTCTATTTACAGTGGTAAACGGGCATAGCTGTAGAAAATATTTTCTTTTCAGTGCTACAGAAGTCATGGCTTAGACCTGGTTTTGTGATAATACATGTGTTCACCAGTCAGGCATCCACCATGCATGACTGCATTGTCTGGCTCGAGTGCTGCAGACAACAATACATATGTATACCTTACTGTCTGATTGCTCCAGACATCCTCTGTGGTTTCGCTATTCAAGGATTGACATTGGGCTAGTTGTTTGTTTGGAAATTGATTTAGGTTCCAGAGGTTTTAGTAAAACAAAAAGTAACAAACAGAATTAGAGTGTTTTTAGGTGAAGAGAGTTAAAATGTATTTATGAGAATAACATAATATGTCAATAAGATACCTATTGGCTTTACACACAACTTGTATTTATCACCCTCCTGTATCATAGCCAATTGAACGTTTGTGAGTTTTCAATCTTGTAAGGTGCCTTGGGAACAAGCTCTATGTATGATTGATATTAAGCTCAAAGACAGGGCCCTCCATTATTTTTCAATGTGTTCATTTTTTTGGGCCGTGTACTTACTACTGTAATAAAACAAGGCTTCAAAAATATAACAAACTAGCATTAGAAGCTGTGTAAGCCATGATCATAAATCCATTTTTAGAGAAAATATAAATTTTTGTAGACCTTGAGCCTAAGGCATGTGCCTATTTACTGAAAAGTGGGGATCTATCCTGTTGTGTATGCGCAAGAAATCGGCAGCACTGACAGCTGCAGTGCCAGCAAGTAGCCACTAGATGGCGCCGTCCTGTTTAAAGGGAGGCCTATTATTATTATTATACTTTATTTACAACATATTCTGTAGCGCTATACAGGGGTTAAGCTAACAAACAAGAGGGGACAGAGACTGCTTTACGGGAGTACAAGGAAATCAACAAGGCTTGCAAAAGCGCTATTAAACTGGCTAAAATAGAAAATGAAAAATTAATTGCAAAAGAGAGTAAGACTAACCCTAACATATTTTTTAACTATATTAATGGGAAGAAGGCCAGGAAGGAAGCTATAGGAACATTACAATGTGACATAGGCTGTCTGAAAATTAGTGACCAGGAAAAGGCAGATGAGGTAAATAGGTTAGCTTAGAACAATATCAAACAGTGCAAAGGATGGAGGGCCCTGTTATTGAACTTTTAATCAGACATACACAGTGCTTTCCCTGAAGCACCTATTGAGGCTGAAAACTTACATTCTAAAGGACTATAATTATTCCCCCTTCCGACGTGGCATAACTCGATGGCGCTGAATTGACAGGGAGGCCATTGCACCTCTGGCGCGCCTCTCATAGCTCAAAGCCTCTTCTGTCAGCACGCTTTATATGCAATGTGCAGCAGAATTCCGAAAATTGCCAGCGTCATCTATCACTTGCGGGGGGAACTGCTGCTGCCAATCTTTTGCGTAGGGGAAGAATATATAGGGGGGTTGGGCTTCCCCTGCCAGTCTAAGCCTGACTATTTAGCAGATCTTTGCTATATAACTATAAAAAAAATGGCATCCTCAAATGTGAGGGAGATTTTGGCCAGACTTGAACAGACGTCACTAGCCAGGACCCTGACTGGCTAGTTTCCATTATGCCCCCTTCCTTTATGGTTCCCAGCCTGGTCATGAGAAAGAGGGGCGGCCAGGCCCATCTAATGTGTATGGCGAAGTCGGAGGGTCCCCTGGGCCCTCTGTTACTGCCCCCAATGCTCCTATGGGAAGCAAGGATCCTCTGGGTCCAGCGAGGCCTCCAACGGGAGGTAGGCCTGGATTGCAGCACCCTACACGAGGCCCACGTCCTCCTCAAAAGCTCAGCTTCCCACCCGCGGCCCACAGGCGCAGGTCAGCTACCCAGGACAGCTGTCTGATGATGCGGCGCCATCCGCGAGGACAGCAATGCAGAAGAGCGGCAGACGATTGGAGGAGTTGCGCCGTCAGAATCGGAGAGATATCCAGGCTCTGGTGACGTCACGCAACGGCAGATCCAGTGGAAGAGGCGCTGCGAGGCACACCGGAGGGTAGGTGATGTGGTCCCGCCGATCTGGGGTCTGCAAGTGCCGGTAGGCTGCTGGGGGCATCCAAGATAGCACTTACCACGCCATTTCGCATAGGAAACGCAAGGGCGGGCAGAGGGAGGGTTATGTAGTTACATAGTAAATGAGGTTAAAAAAATACTTTTATCCCATAAAGTTCAACCTTTCAAGATCTCCTCTGATCTGCAATATGCAGATTAATTAATAATGGATCCAGAAGAAGGCAAACACAAAAAAAAAACAAGGTAAACTTTGCCAATTGTCTCAAAAGGAAAAAAAATGTACTCCTTCCTGACCCCAGATACTGGCGATCGGACTAAGTACTCTCTCTCTCTAATTAACCAGGATAACCCTGAATTACCTTTTTATTTAAAAATACATCCAATCCCTTTTTAAAGTTATCTATTGAGTCCGCTGTCACCACCTCCCTTGGTAGAGTATTCCACCGATTAACTACTACTAGTTTGCACAATAGTCTTCCATGTGGCACTGTATCAAAAGCCTTTGCAAAATCTAAAAAGACTACATCCACTGAGTTGCCTTGATCCAAGTTCCTATTAACCTCCTAATAGAAACTAATTAGATTTGTTTGACAAGACCTAGCCCTCATAAATCCATGTTGGCTCCTACTTATAATCCTGTTTGAATAGACATATTCTTGTATATTATCCCGTATTAATCCTTCTAAAAGCTTTCCCACTACACTGGAGAGTGACGCTTAGAGGTCTATAATTCCCCAAATTTGCTCTTGCTTCCTTCTTAAATTCAGGTATCACATCAGCTTTTCTTCAGTCATCTGGGAGAGACCCTGTGTTAAGTGAATCTTGAAAAATTAGATATTATGATTTTGCATCAGGACCTGGGGCTTTATTAACATTTATTTTCTTCCTACATGAACCAGTTATTTGGTGAAGGTAGTGTAGCCGAATTATGTTGCAGTGACCAAACCACCGGTACCTCCCTTGTGTATACCGAAGAAAAGAACCTATTTAGCGTATCTGACTTTTCCTGGTCACTTATTATCATATGGCCTGTTTCACATTGTAATGCTCCCATAGCTTCCTTCCTGGTCTTCTTCCCATTAATATACTGAAAAAATATTTTAGGGTCAGTCTTACTCTCCTTTGCAATTAATTTGTAATTTTCTTTTTTAGCCAGTCTAATAGCCATTTTGCAAGCCCTGTTAGTTTCCTTGTACTCACATAAAGCAGTCTCTGTCCCCTATTGTTTATATAATTTAAATGCTTGTTTTTTACTCCGTATCTTGATCTTTAATTAATTGTTAAGCCACAAGGGTTGTAAGTTACTTCTTTTACTTTTATTTCTACATTGTATATGCTGATGTGTATGTATATTTGGTAAGGATTTAAATGTTGTCCCTTTATGTTCAGTGTTTTTACCTATCAGTTCTCTGTCCCAGTCTATACTTTGTATTGCTGCCCTTAGACCGTTAAAATCTGCCCTTTTAAAATTAAGAGTTTTTGTTGGCCCCTTCAAGATTTTTTTTTTTTTTTATTCAATCTCAAATAAGACTGTGTTGTGATCAACATTTTATACTATATCAATATTTTTGTGATGTCTAAATTCAAGATAGCTTAATTTCTAGTAGGCTCTTGTATAACCTGGGCCATATAATGATCTTTGAGTGTATTCAAGAACCTGCTCCCTTTACCATTTTTCTGGTTTTGCTCATCAAGTTTATTTCAGGGTAGTTAAAATTTCCCATTATTAGAACTTGCCCATGCTTAGCTGCATTTGCAATCTGTAACAATATTTGCATTTCCTCATTTTCAATTATATTTGGGGGTTGATAACATGCCCCTGCCAATATTCTTTTGGAATTTGCTGCTCTGCTATTTTACTCTACCCACAAACATTCAATATCATCACTAGTTCCAGCATAGATATATTCTCTGACTATAGGCTTATATTCAGGCTTAACATACAGAAAAATCACTCCTCCTCTTTTACCATTGCCCCTATCTTTCCTAAATAGGTTATAACCATGCAGATTAACAGTCCAATCATGAGATTCATCCCACCATGTTTCAGTAATACCTATTAAATCCCATTTCTCAGTAACTGCTAATAATTCTAACTCTCCCATTTTTCCTGGCAAGCTTCTGGCATACGCAAGCATACACCTTACATTATGAGTCTGTAGTTCTGGAGTGCCTGCCACTATAATTGAGTTACTTAGCAGTTCCTCCCTATTGACTATACTAACCCTCCCCATCTCCTCCCACATGACTAGTTAATTCATCCCTTTCCCTCTCTACCCTATTTACCCCAAAACTTCTATATAGTCACCTCCCACCTACAAGTTTAAAAACTCCCCCAGCCATTCTACCATCCTATCCCTTTGCACAAAAGCTCCCTCATCATTAAGGTTCAATCCATCCCTGCTATAGAGATTGTACCCAAGTGAGAAGTCAGCCCAGTGCTCTAAAAACCCAAACCCCTCCATAGTGCACCACTTTTTTAGCCACTCATTAACCTCCCTAAGCTCCATTTGTCTCCCTGGGCTAGCACGTGGCACTGGTAGTATGTCAGAAAATACTACCTTGGAGGTCCTTGCCTTCAGCTTATTACCTAGTTCTCTAAAATCATTCTTTGGGACACTCCATCTTCCACTAACTTTGTCATTGGTACCAATATGTACCAAGACAGCAGGTTCATTTCCAGCCCCTCCCAATAATTTGTCTACCCGATCCACAACATGACGAACCCGAGTACCCAGGAGACAGCAAACTGTTCGATTGCTGGGATCTGGGTGACAAATCACCCTGTCTACCTTCCTAATAATAGAGTCCCCTACAACCAAAACCTGTCTGTTGCTCTGCCTATGCTGCCCTCCCACTCCTCCAGTAGAGCTGTTCTCCTGGCTGTTAGAGGGAACAGCTCTATCTGGCATTGCCATTCCTGAATGGACATCTCCAACAGTTTCACTCAATCTGGCAAATCTGTTGGTGTTTGCCAACTCAGTACTGGCCTGCCTCCTCCTGTTCCCCCTGCTTCCCTTGTAGCTGTAACCCAGCTTCCTCCTTGGACATCCATACTAGCCCCAGCTCCACCCTCCATGCTAGGCCCATCTAAACTGTGCTCTGTGAGCACCAGCTCTCTTTCCAGTCAAGCAATATCACTAAGTGCTGCAATTCTCCTCTCTAGTTCTCCATTTTTTGAGCTTCCAGAGAGGCAACACACAGAGGTGCTCTGTGTGAACTCTCACAGAGGTATGGACCCTGGATCATCTGTTTCAGCAGTTCATACATGTGAGCACTGAGTGAGGTTGCCCCTGAACTGACTCATAATTACAAATAATAAAAAATACTACAATTCGACCATTTTCTTTAAACTCCCGCCTGCAAACAGTCACACACAAGGCCCAAACTTATATGCAAGTTTAATCCAGGCATAAAACGCTACCCTCTTACCTGTACTAAATCACTGCACACCAAAAATAAACACACTTTACTTGTCTGAGTAAATCAGATGCAAACAGTCACACACAAGTCCCAAACTTGTATGCAAGTTTAACCCAAGCGAAAACTCTCTTCTCAAAGGTAACAAATCACTGCACATAGAAAATAAACACACTTTACTTGTTTGAGCAAACCAGAGGCTATGGGGGGCAAAAAAGGGGTCTGGGGTGTGGGGCCTCAACAGGGGGGGTGGGGATTTCACCCAACACGGGAGGGCGCAAGTGGAGAGGCCCAGGCATAAGGGCCGGTAGGCGGTCCATCCCTGCAGGGAGATTGGGGATAGGCCCCAAAAAGCTGGGCAGAAGGCAGTGGCCAGCAGATATGATGTGGGGGATTTACCTACAGCAGGATGCAAGAGTGGGACAGCACACCGGATAGGGATGGCTGCTGCAATTAGAAGTTTTGCAGCTGCTGACAAGCCTTGCATAACCAGGGAGTTAAGAAAGACTGTTTCAATCTCAGGCTACATGCAGTCAGGGGACTGGTCACAGGGAGATGTTCAGGTGGGTGACACAGATCAGGAGGTAATTTTATCCCTGTCAGAGGATGAAGGGGCAATGTCTGATGGCATTGTAATGGATGGAATGGAGAGAAGAGAGGAAGGAGGTTCACGTTCAGCGGGGGGTGGATCAAAAAGAAGGATGAAGTTTTAGGGTTAACTAATACAGCAAAAGGTCCTTATGCCAGGTGGGACCAATTGGGGTGCATGTCCCGTTGGAAGTAAGGGAAAATATGTGGAAGTGTGAATTTATCGAAATGTTTTCTTTCCTCCTGCTTTTCAGGTCAAGTAGAGGAAAGACAAAACAAAAAAGGAAGAGGAGCAAAGAAAAAGGATGTTTAGGAGGGTCCCCAACACTTTCAATAATTGGTTACAAGCGTTTGTGATCATGGCAAGCATTATCGGGGTAACACTTAACCCAAGGCAGTAACACTCAACCAAAGTCAGTAACACTCATTGCGAGGCCCCTAAACTACACGGGTGGGGGAGGCTTGCAATGAGCGACGAAGGTGCCCTGCATTGTGTGGCAAACAACATTACCATTAATTCAAATGTTATTGCTGTCATTTTTGACAGGCAATTACCTAGTAAATAAATAAATAGGATATACTTAATGAGAGAAGTAGGCAGTTTCAACTGAATAGTAGGCTGTTGGTCCGAAACAGTACATTTGTGCATAGTTCATGTGGCATAGATTGGTTACTTCCACAATATGTTTTATCTTACAGTTGATGCGGTATGATTGAAGGCATGGATAATGGGCCATTCGTATGTTTATTGGGCTTGAAGGACTGCTGCTGTGAAGGAGAATTGATTGCAGCTGGGTTTTGATAGGATAGTTCAGTAAGAGAGGCATGAGGTGCGCTAGGAGTGTGGCCATGCTGGATAAATTGCTGGTACATGCCGGGGGGAAATGACCTAGGTTGAATGCCATTAAAGGGTCTGTTAGATGCTATGAAAAGGGATGTATTGAGGCTTCATTTGTGGTTCTCAGGTACTGTGCTAGTATGGTCTGAAATAGTTCACAGACTTAAGTGGCGTACTGTCATTGAGAATTCTGTCATATTCAAATGTAGGAGGAAGGTTAACAGGACTGTTGCTTCATTTGTTACTGGGGTTTTATTTTTTGCTGAGCATTGCAGAGTTTAGAAATCAATCTCATCAAAATGTTATTGACTTGAGGACACCAGGTAGAGGGAAATCATAAAAACGGTTAAGAAATCGTCGGTTAATACAGCATACACTGAGTTATTCTCTAAAATAATGCATAGATGGAATTTAACTCCGGCTAAAATGGCCAAAATTGACACAAAAGGGGAAGGCTTATGTTGGAAATTATAATAAAATGTAATAAAATCCACAGGTTGTGGATAGAAATCTGCCAATTATTATTTAAGGTGATGGGCAAACAAATCTTATGCTCTCCACAATTAGTCATCTTTCATATGAATCTTGAGAAAATTCCATTAGCAGATAGATATTTGATCTGCCATATTCTGTTAGTGGCTAAATGTCTGATTTTGAAATATTGGAACCAATCTGCTGTACCAACAATTAGGGAATTAGGTAATATTATAAGTTTTAATAGGGATTTGATGCATAATCATAATTGCTTATCTTCTCAGAAAAATGTGACCCTTATTAATTGGTCAAAATGGGATCAGTACAGACTGATGGTAAAATCATCGTAAAGTATGTTCCTTCATCACATTTTATTAATTCAATTATGGAACCTTCGGTATGACTGTACGAGTGTATGACGTTCTTGTTCTTTATCTTTGTTTATTTCTCTTTTTCTTTTCTTTTAAATTTACATGTAATGTAAAGCACTTTCTAAATTGATATTGATTTGTATTTATAAATTATGTGTAAGTATTCTTCACTTTTTAATCTTTGTATTGTCAATTTGAAATAATAAAAAAAAAAAAAAATGTTATTGACTTTAAAGGCTTTCAGTTTTTACTGCACACTTGGAGCTCTATCCAATTGAGTGAATTTGAGATCCGGAAGCCCGTAAGTGAGCTTGCAAGCTAATTTGCTATTCAATTGGCGTCCGAGTTACGGCCTTGAAAAAATATGCAGATCAAACTCTTCCAGAAGCCTAAACTTGCTAATCAGTATTCAATTGCTCAATTGCCTAAAGCTCGCAAATCTATTAACACATGTAAACGGCAAATGAAGGAGAAAATCCTACATGTGCTAGAGAGGACCCACAGAGGGTTAAATACCTATTTGTAGCACTGTAAATGCAAATAAAAGATCAATGTTGCACTGTAAATAAGGGGGAAAGAGATGAAAGACATTAGAATTAATTGCACAAGTCTCAAACCCGCAAATCGGCAGGAAATAAAAGTTATTTTTATGTGCCATAAAGGGGTTAAATTGATCTTGGGTATCAATCAGGCCACCCATATGGACTAGAACAGTATTGGCATTACATTTCATAATTCTTTAATTTGCATGTTTTGCAAGTCTGATCACATATCGGACCCCTGAACCTAATTGAATGACATTTCACCTCCATGTTTTACTGTTGATAATTCTGACAGCCTCAGATCCTTTTGGCTGATTCGAAATGGGAGGTTACGGGCTTGCTTAATTGATCTTATTCCTGCACTCAACTGCTCCGAAACAGTGCATGGTTTACAGTTTTGGCTTCAGGCCCGCAACTTGATGCCTTGAGCAATTGAATAGCCTTGCAATCGGAGAGGAACAGAAGGCCGCAACTCACACGCAAACATTCGGCTATCTGCGATTGAGTTACGGGCTTCCAATTAAATATGGCCCTTGGTGTGCATTTTATTATAATGGGAAACATTTTTTGTTGTTTCTCGCTTTATACTTAAAGTAACATTAATAGACAGTATTTAAATCTGGCTCGGCTTCTGGCTGGCTTGAATCTGATTGGTCAGATAAATTACAAGAATGTCTCCTCTGTAACAGGACTGTCCTACAAGTTATGCTATTAAATGTTGTTCTCAGGTGTGGGTCCCTCATCTTTTCTGTTTGACTATTCATAGAGGGTAACTCAGACCTGGATGACTTGCTCACTGTGCATATGGAGATCAGTAATTGGAAATATTTGTCATATTTTGTTTATGAAGATTATGGTTACGTGCATTTATATGTTGATTGATCTAAATTCAAGAAAACAGCATAGCATAGTTCTACTGTGTGTCCAAAACTTTATCTATTTTGAAAGATGGCAGTCCTGTTTATAACATATGTGGTTATAAAGAAGTGAGTGCAGATGAGGTTGCTTTTCATTGTGCGCAGGAGTGGTTAGAGTTGAGCCATGAACATTTAACCACAGATGACTTGTAGAATTGCTAGCAATACTTTTCAATAGAAAGTAATGCAGGTCTACCTGGCAGTGAAGGTGTTATATGTTGGATAACTAAAGGCCTCATTCAATCGGGGCCGTAAAACGGCTGCAAATCTTTCGTTCCTTGCTTCCGGCTTACGGCCCCGCGTAGCGCTACGTCTACGCTGGTATTCAATTGAGCGGCGCCTCAAGGAGGTCCCTCTTACGGCCAATCACAAGCCATGCTATCGGCTGTTAGCATTTTCCGCAAGCCCGTAACTCGTGTTTCAAGGCCGCAAATTCAGAGAACTGTAAATGCAAATATAAATTTGAGACAGCACTGTAAATGATGGGAAGCACAATAAGTGGACATGAGGATTAAAAGCACAACATTCCCAAGCTGGCACATCGCCAGAATACAGTACTATATTCCCCATTATTCCAAACCCGTAGGACTTTTAAATCCAACCTCCATTTTTTGTAAGTCTTCCAGGCTTGAATAACGAGTTACGGGCTTGGAGGTCATTCAAGCCCCGCATTACATTGAAATAAAATGGAGGTTGGATTCAAATGTCCTATGTGCTTGGCGGGTGAAGCCCGTAGGACTTTAAGACAAAATTGAACATGAAATTTTAAAACATTATTTGCCGATTTGAGAGTAGGGAAATGTTGTGCTATTCATTCTAAGACCTAAAATCACTTTCACTTCTCATAAAAGTACAGGATGGCTTTTTTATGTGCTTAATTAGTGCTACAATTTGTAAGTAAGAGCGTTGCAGGACCTCTTTGGTGTAAGTAAGCTGCCACTCGATTTTAGCGATTTACGGGTTTGACGGAAGGGTGAGCGTAGCATTTGAATAGGGAAATTGGGATTTCTTGTGGCCGCAACACTTGCGGCCGTGTAAGATCAAAGGCTTTGACAGAAGTAAGCTGAGATTGAGCTCATCGCAAGGGCCGTAACCCGCTCAGAGGCTTAAAATTGAATAGCTAATAGCTTGCGGCTTCCACTTGCGGCTACGTATTCGGGAAACGTAGGATTGAATGAGACCCTAGATCTCCATGCTTTTACACTAATAGGGCAACAGTACAAGAAGTTCTTTATATATTTCAGCAGCCAAGACTCATTGTAACTATTGATTATGAAAGTGATATCATATGACATTATGGAGTACCAACCCCAAAACTGAAAGTAATGTTGCAAAATATTCTTATTATAAAAATGTGTTATAGCTACATCATTATTTCTGTTATTATATACATGTTTAACGCATTAATAATTACAACTATATGTTAGTTTGTGGTGAGGCATATTTTTTATATTTTATTAGTTTAATAATACACTTTTTTATAGGTAAAGATTTCCCTATTTATCTTATGGTGTAACAACTATATATATTTTTATGATATAAATATAATAATAATTACATTTTAAAAATGTGCACATACAAGGGCAATATTATATACAGTATATGATATTACTTTTATTAATAACAACCAAATGCTACATATTTAATATTTATTATTTCCTGTTGGGTGGTCGATAGCAGTGGCGGTGAGCAGACGCTAGATGGTGCTACAAAGATTTTACTGCATTTCTTATGAAAATGTAAGGGTATGGGTTAGGGTAACAGTTTAAGGTTATAAATTGTTTAAAATGTCGACAGCGCCATCTAGCGGTCCCTCCCCACTCTACTACTAACACTGCTCCCGGCCAAACAGGAGAAAAAGATCCGAAATTTCTCTTTTTAGTGTATGTTTCAAGATCTAAATATTTTTTTATGATATATTTTTTTATGATATTTTTTTATGATCATCTTTGATCATATTTTGGAGTGCAACCATTAGTCTTATTTAATAAAGGTTCCTAGATGTACTTTACCTTGTTTGGTTCTTTTGTGCTGGTCTTTTAGTTCTTAGTGATTTGATTCAAACCCGTCCATCCAGACAGATGATTTCCAAGAATAGCAGCGCATAACCACTAGAAGAAGAAGAATTCAATTAGATCTGCTATCAAGAACTATTGAATGTAAGGACCATAGGGCCTTATTCAAATGCGATCTGGCTAATTGAATAGGGCTCTATATAAGCACATAGCATATGTTTTGTACAGACGTTTTTAGTTAGTGAAGACCTTTTTATGGATAGATGTTCACTAACTAAAAACTTCTGTAAAAAAAAAAATGCTCTGTGCTTATATAGAGCCATATTCAATTGGCCAAAATTTGAATGAGGCCCCATTTTCGCCAAGGCATACTACAAGATCTGCCTTTAAGAGATCTACGTTCCCTTCCCTCAGTGGGTGGATATGTACTGTTTACAACAATCTATATTACAAAAAGTTATTATATATTGTGCACCTCTAATTAATTTTGTTATTCCAGGAAATAATCAAGTTTCCTTCCTGTATAGAAAAATCGAACAGCTAAACATTTTTTATTTGCTATCTAAAAGCAATTTGCCTATTATGAAGTCAAGTGAGCATATTGTATAGTAATTGTAGAGTAATTGTATCTGAACTTTCCTGTTTTCTTCCCACTAGCAGTGGCAGCCAGCAGCCACTAGGCTGCGTGGCTGGTATCTTTTTTAATTTCCTAGGGTTTGGATTACAATTAGGGTTAGGTTTAGGGGTTAGGGTTTAGGAATAGGGTTGGGTTTAGGGTTAGATTTATGAGTTAGGGTTAGGGTAGAGGCAGTTGATACGCTTTACACTAACAAGAAATTGAAAAAAATCTCAGCTGCTCCACCTAGTGGCTGCTGTCCTCCACTATAGGAGGGCAGAAAACAGGAAACAGATGTGTTAAACATCTGTTACTCATATCAACTCTGATCGAATGCCCATCCATATTCTGTGATATCAAACTGGCCTCTTCTACTTCAGTTAAAATGTAAACTTGTACTGTTCCATCAAGCTCATACAGCCTGTCCTTTCTATAGGTAAGCATTTGAACTGCAGCAGAACATATCCACTAAATACAAAAACCAGAGACCAGCCTTAACATTATTATTGGTCTGTGTGGTCATGTGATCCAGTATTAGAAGCTGCACCACATGCCATGAACAGAAATTGGAAGCTACTGGCTTTGCTGTGTGCACTAGACGATACAATATGGAGGTCCACACCTTACATATTACTTTTTTTGCCAGCTTTTTCACACAAAATCTGAAATGTTCCTTTCTTAATATTTATTTTTGTGAAGATAATGTAAGCAACCAATTCTGTTGAAATATTTAGTTTGGAAATATTAAATCAGTGATGTTTTTGGAGGAAGTGCCTGTTGACATAAGCTGAAGCTGTGATATCCACAATGTGAGGCCTTTTCTAACAAAACTCTGCTCTTATTAGATAAATAGCTATGCAATTTATTTTGTTGCCTAGATACAGAATGATTTGCATATAAGGGCTGTGTAGGACCAGAAGCACACCTGATTGTTGCTAAGACAACATTGCTAGGTCTGCAAAAGAATCAGAAAGCAAATTACATGATTAAACCATATTGTGTAGATTTAATCCTGAACCAGCACAAAGTTAAATGCACTTAAAGAATAATATGCAGTACACTTAATTACGTTATACGATCACTGAAAATACAACATATGTTTAATACTAGGGTACAGATTGGTGTTGAAGGAGTTAACGGCATTATGTGTATGGTATGGTATGGCCCTATGCCTGATTGCTTCAAGTCCTGTGGGACAGTGTTTGCCTATGGGCATAAGAAATTAGATGTCAAAATTGAAATGTCTCCTCCATAGGTTGTATTCTTTCATAAAAAAATAAAATATATACTTTTAGGTTAGCTTTATATTATAGGACTAGCAACTTGCCTGTCAAAAATGAGGGCATGATAGAGTTTTATAAAGTGTGTCTCTTCCCCCTCCTCTCCCCCCCTGTGTCTATTCCCCCCTCTCCCGCCCCTGTGTATCTCCCTCCCCTGTGTCTCTCTCCCCTCTCCCTCCCCTGTGTCTCTCCCCCAGTGTTTCCCCCCCCCCCCCTTCCTCCCGTCTCTTTCCCCCCTCTCCCTCACCGTGTCTCTTACCCCATGTCTCTTCCGCCCTCCCCGTGTCTCTTCTCCCCCTCTCCCTCCCCATGTCTCTTCCCCGTGTCTCTTCCCCCCTCCCTCCCCGTGTCTCTTCCCCCACCCTCCCTGTATCTCTTCCATCCCTCTCCCTCCCTGTGTCTCTTCCCCCTCTCCCTCCACCATGTCTCTTGTCCCCTCCCTCCCCCATGTCTCTCCCCACACACAGGACAGGCCCAGGAGATGGAGGAGCTGGGCCTGACACACAACAGGGTCTGGCGATCCTACAGCGCCCTCTGCCCCGGAGAGGCACTGAGGGGCTCAGCATTGGGTGACCACCCACAGTACCATACGCATGTGCAACCGCCAGCGCTCGTAATTGCGAGTTGTCGTTACACTGCAAGCTCGTAGTTTTTAATATAGCCTGACGACAACTCGCAATTACAACAACTATTATATGTGAGAGTTTAACCTGCTATAGCACATGTTCAGAATTCTGAGAAATACAGTTATTCTACTGCATTCTGGGAACCTGGACAGGGACATGCAAATATGCCCACAAAGGCTTTGCTCTTGTAATCCAAATTTAAATCCATTTAATATGATTCCTTTAATATGCCTGCTGTATTACACAACTTTAAGCAAAGCTCAGGATGGGTTATAAACAAGCCTGGAGCCCTACCCACATACAGCTGTTTCAAGGTTACTGTCTCTCATCAGCGTGTGTCTGGTTCTTGGCTTGTGTAGTAGATTTTGTGAGGAGGTAGTTTACCACAATACATTAATTTATGGTCTGCAAAAGAGCGATAGAGGCTTCCCACTGTACAGTAGTACAATATATCAATAGTACATTTGTGTTCACATTTAAATGTCTAAAAAAAGTTAAAAACTTACTTCCTGCTAAGAATTTCCAGAAATACAGTTATCACAATGAATTCTGTGAACCTGGGCAGGGACATGTAAATGTGCCCACAAAGGCTTTGCTCTTGTATTCCAATACCATTTTAAATTATATATTTATATATTTATATTAAGTACTTGTGAAATCCAAAACATATTTCAGAGGGACGATTTATTTCATTAATGAAATTCAATATAAAATGAATAAATATTCATTTTTCTTTTTTTTCCAGTTATATATTTTTTTCTACATGACACATAATTATACCAATAGAAAGGTTAACATTAGCTGAAAGAAAACAATATATAATTTCCATATGTACACTAAAAACATGGCCACATGAATTGTGTATAATAAATTACTCAAAATGTTGCCAGCCTCTGGGGTCCTAGAGTTTTTGAATTCCTGTCACTCAAAATAATTGTTTTCTGTGTTTTGGTTCCATTGGTACATTTGACTTCTGATTTTTTTTAAATATGTTGTAAAAGGCACAGTAAGTAAATTCCATGAAATTTACATAACTATTTAAAGGACCACTTAAGTGTCATATTTATAATATGCTATTTTGAAGAACTTGACTGATAATATGCAAAATATTTTACATAGAGTAAACTACAGACAGACTAGAAATCTAAAATTAAATTCCTCTAATCATAAATTTCATCTGAAATGCTTTTATGTTCCTGTCTTGCATACCTGTTAATATTGTTACTTTATTACATATTTTATTAGCAGTTCTTTAAACTTCTCTAAATCCACTATTTCACATAAAAACAACTTTTATTTGTATATACTGTATATCAAAAGGGCCACTGTAATGGCCCAGTGTTGATAATCTTTGAAAAGGAAATATCATAATAAACCATTTTTTTATTAATCGAGATTAAAAACAGTTGAACTTTTATGTGAAAATGTACAGAGAAAATAGCTATAGTTTTTACATAAAAATGCCAAAAATATGATAAAAAATAAAATGTAAAAACTGTAGAGGTACCAGATCTCTTAACAGGATCAGCATAGCTCGGCCCAAAGCTCATTTTACATTCTTCTTCCTGTATTAAAACCACTAGCCAAAACGAATGATGAGCTTTAACCCTTACAGGTTCATTGGAATCAAACAAAGGTAATTAAAAAGAAAATGGTGGAAGGAAGAACATAGAGAAATGACCTTGCCTAAATGCTATATAATAAAACAATTATCAATATGTGCTAACCAATGTTTATTTATTGGAAAAGTGATTGGAAAATACAGAAAAAGAAATAGATAATGTAAATGTATCCATAACAAACAATACAATTCTCTCTGCCGTGTCAATATAGGGCATAATAAAAATAATAATATTGAGTTGACAAAAGAAAGAAAATCACAGATAAACCAAAATACACATTTGATATGAATAATATATTAATAGAAGTATTGGTGATATCATTAAACACATTTATAATAACAATACAGAAACTAATGAATATCTAAAATAATAACTATGATCGAAAAAAACAAGTGAATGAAAAATAATAATTGAAGAATAAAAATGTAAGAAAGAATAAGTAATTTATACTGAGTATGTATAACTAGTATTTAAATTCAGTGACACAATACTAATAATATATAACCGGTGATATGATATATGTCTAGTGACATGTGAATTAATGATAAATTAGTTACCACAATATAAACACTCTAATTATAGGGTGGTACATGCCATTGGAAAGTAACACATTAAAATCCTATGTGGGCTATAATAAAACTAATTTCTTACCCAGATTCACCATGAGGACTAAATATCTCTCATAATTCTAAAGAAATAACTTATCCATGTTATTTGCTAGAGGAATATATGCATGTAAGGATTGTTTAAAAGGGCCGAAAAACATAAAGTACCAATAGAAAGTGCTGACAATTAGTGTACATGTCGATGTAGTAATAAGATCATATCAAAGTGAGTAGCGCCTCTAACTAAGAGGTAAATAATATACCAGCAGTCCATGCTATATTGGTTAATATTAGACTTTTAGGATTAATGATCCCCAGTAATAATGTAATCATCTTTTATGTAGAAAGGAACCCAAATCAAGAAATTAACAAAATAATACGTAATAAAAATATTGATATTTATTCTCCACCTATACTTAGCTATTTTACTTCCTCTAAATTACAATGAATAGTATACGTAAAAACTTTAATTCCTCCTAATTACAATAAAGTATAATTAGAGTGTTTCAGAGAAAGTAAAATTCAATCCATTAAAATACAGCCAATGCCCAATATAAGTCTTCATTTATCAGATACTGTTTATTGACATTTTTTTTACAAAGATGATTGCTGGAAGAGTGCAAATTGTTGTTAGGAGAATTATGATCCAGATCAAGAAAAATAACCAATTTTTACAATTTGTAAGGGATAAGACCCTGAAGAAAATAAGGTAATTTCAACACATATAACCAAAAAGAGGCTGCGTGTCATCTATTTGTGGTCCATAATAGTAAGGTGTAATCTATGGCCACCCTATTAAAATCACAAATAGAGTCATAACATAGCTATGTATTATTGAGATGTAGCATACAATTGTTTTAAAAATGGAAACAGGAGGGAAGTATAGCATATGGATCCATTATGAGACAGTAGTAAGAGACACTATGTGCCAACTAAGTATAGGTGCCATATGTATAATATGGTATATAAACTATATCAGAGTCACAAATGCAACCATACTTTGGGTTGAGCTGTATATAGAATATATATATGCGAGAGAGAGTGCAATAAATGTTATAATGAACAAATACATAAGATAGTGTATGCCTATCTAGTATAGTTTACCGAGGGACTGTAAATCTTCGAATATGACCCCTGTGTCTCTCTCCCCCAGTGTTTATCCCCCCCTTCCTCACGTCTCTTTCCCCGCTCTCCCTCACCGTGTCTCTTACCCCATGTCTCTTCCGCCCTCCCTCCCCGTGTCTCTTCTCCCCCTCTCCGTCCCCATGTCTCTTCCCCGTGTCTCTTCCCCCCTTCCTCCCCGTTTCTCTTCCCCCCTCCCTCCCCGTATCTCTTCCACCCCTCTCCCTCCCTGTGTCTCTTCCCCCCTCTCCCTCCCACATGTCTCTTGTCCCCCCTCTCCCTCCCCCATGTCTCTTGTCCCCTCCCTCCCCCGTGTCTCTCCCCACACACAGGACAGGCCCAGGAGATTGTGGAGCTGGGCCTGACACACAACAGGGTCTGGCGATCCTACAGCGCCCTCTGCCCCGGAGAGGCACTGAGGGGCTCGGCATTGGGTGACCACCCACAGTACCATACGCATCTGCAACCCCCAGCGCTCGTAATTGCGAGTTGTCGTTACACTGCAAGCTCATAGTTTTTAATATAGCCTAACGACAACTCGCAATTACGACAACTATTATATGTGATAGTTGAACCTGCTATAGCACATGCTCAGAATTCTGAGAAATACAGTTATTCTACTGCATTCTGGGAACCTGGACAGGGACATGCAAATATGCCCACAAAGGCTTTTGCTCTTGTAATCCAAATTTAAATCCATTTAATATGCTCCCTTTAATATGCCTGCTGTATTACACAACTTTAAGCAAAGCTCAGGATGGATTATAAACAAGCCTGGAGCCCTACCCACATACAGCTGTTTCAAGGTTACTGTCTCTCATCAGCGTGTGTCTGGTTCTTGGCTTGTGTAGTAGATTTTGTGAGGAGGTAGTTTACCACAACAATACATTAATTTATGGTCTGCAAAAGAGCGATAGAGCCTTCCCACTGTACAGTAGTACAATATATCAATAGTACATTTGACATTTAAATGTCTAAAAAAAGTTAAAAACTTACTTCCTGCTAAGAATTTCAAGAAAT
Source organism: Discoglossus pictus (assembly GCA_027410445.1). Taxonomy (NCBI): domain Eukaryota; kingdom Metazoa; phylum Chordata; class Amphibia; order Anura; family Alytidae; genus Discoglossus; species Discoglossus pictus. Next base: position 525,521,428 of record CM050163.1, read on the forward strand.
ACAGTTATCACAATGAATTCTGTGAACCTGGGCAGGGACATGTAAATGTGCCCACAAAGGCTTCGCTCTTGTAATCCAATACCATTTTAAACTATATATTTATATATTTAGATTAAGTACTTGTGAAATCCAAAACATATTTCAGTGGGACGATTTATTTCATTAATGAAATTCAATATAAAATGAATAAATATTCATTTTTCTTTTTTTTCCAGTTATATATTTTTTTCTACATGACACATAATTATACCAATAGAAAGGTTAACATTAGCTGAAAGAAAACAATATATAATTTCCATATGTACACTGAAAACATGGCCACATGAATTGTGTATAATAAATTACTCAAAATGTTGCCAGCCTATGGGGGCTAGAGTTTTTGAATTCCTGTCACTCAAAATAATTGTTTTCTGTGTTTTGGTTCCATTGGTACATTAGACTTCTGATTTTTTTTTTTAAATATGTTGTAAAATGCACAGTAAGTAAATTCCAGGAAATTTACATAAATATTTAAAGGACCACTTAAGTGTCATATTTATAATATGCTATTTTGAAGAACTTCACTGGATAATATGCAAAATATTTTACATAGAGTAAACTACAGACAGACTAGAAATCTAAAATTAAATTCCTCTAATCATAAATTTCCTCTGAAATGCTTTTATTTTCCTGTCTTGCATACTTGTTAATATTGTTACTTTATTACATATTTTATTAGCAGTCCTTTAAACTTCTCTAAATCCACTATTTCACATAAAAACAACTTTTATTTGTATATACTGTATACCAAAAGGGCCACTGTAATAGTTGATAATCTTTGAAAAGGAAATATCATAATAAACCATTTTTTTAATAATTGAGATTAAAAACAGTTGAACTTTTATGTGAAAATGTACAGAGAAAATAGCTATAGTTTTTACATAAAAATGCCAAAAATATGATGAAAAATAAAATGTAAAAACTGTAGAGGTACCAGATCTCTTAACGGGATCAGCATAGCTCGGCCCAAAGCTCATTTTACATTCTTCTTCCTGTATTAAAACCACTAGCCAAAACTAATGATGAACTTTAACCCTTACAGGTTCATTGGAATCAAACAAAGGTAATTAAAAAGAAAATGGTGGAAGGAAGAACATAGAGAAATGACCTTGCCTAAATGCTATATAATTAAACAATTATCAACCAATGTGCTAACCAATGTTTATTTATTGGAAAAGTGATTGGAAAATACAGAAAAAGAAATAGATAATGTAAATGTATCCATAACAAACAATACAATTCTCTCCGCCGTGTCAATATAGGGCATAATAAAAATAATAATATTGAGTTGACAAAAAAAAGAAAATCACAGATAAACCAAAATACACATTTGATATGAATAATATATTAATAGAAGTATTGGTGATATCATTAAACACATTTATAATAACAATACAGAAACTAATGTATATCTAAAAAAATAACTATGATAGAAAAAAACAAGTGAATGAAAAATAATAATAATTGAAGAATTAAAATGTAAGAAAGAATAAGTAATTTATACTGAGTATGTATAACTAGTATTTAAATTCAGTGACACAATACTAATAATATATACGGTAACTGGTGATATGATATATGCCTAGTGACGTGTGAATTGATGATAAATTAGTTACCACAATATAAACAATTGATAGTAGAGAAAAAAATGGTGAATTTCTAATTATAGGGTGGTACATGCCATTGGAAAGTAACACATTAAAATCCTATGTGGGCTATAATAAAACTAATTTCTTACCCAGATTCACCATGAGGACTAAATATCTCTCATAATTCTAAAGAAATAACTTATCCATGTTACTTGCTAGAGGAATATATGCCTGTAAGGATTGTTTAAAAGGACCGAAAAACATAAAGTACCAATAGAAAGTGCTAACAATTTGTGTACATGTCGATGTAATAATAAGATCATATCAAAGTGAGTAGCGCCTCTAACTAAGAGGTAAATACTATACCAGCAGTCCATGCTATATTGGTTAATATTAGACTTTTAGGATTAATGATCTCCAGTAATAATGTAATCATCTTTTATGTAGAAAGGAACCCGAAACAAGAAATTAGCAAAATAATACGTAATAAAAATATTGATATTTATTCTCCACCTATACTTAGCTATTTTACTTCCTCCAAACTACAATGAATAGTATACGTAAAAACTTTAATTCTTCCAAATTACAATAAAGTATAATTAGAGTGTTTCAGAGAAAGTAAAATTCAATCCATTAAAATACAGCCAATGCCCAATATAAGTCTTCATTTATCAGATACTGTATATTGAATTTTTTTTACAAAGATGATTGCTGGAAGAGTGCAAATTGTTGTTAGGAGAATTATGATCCAGATCAAGAAAAATAACCAATTTTTACAATTTAGCATAAATCAGTAAGGGATAAGACCCAGAAGAAAATAAGGTAATTTCAACACATATCACCAAAAAGAGACTGAGTGTCATCTGTTTGTGGTCCATAATAGTAAGATGTAATCTATGGCCGCCCTATTAAAATCACAAATAGAGTCATAACATAGCTATGTATTATTGAGATGTAGCATACAATTGTTTTAAAAATGGAAACAGGAGGGAAGTATAGCATATGGATCCATTATGAGACAGTAGTAAGAGACACTATGTGTCAACTAAGTATAGGTGCCATATGTATAATATGGTATATAAACTATATCAGAGTCACAAATGCAACCATACTTTGGGTTGGGCTGTATATAGAAGTTATATATGCGAGAGAGAGTGCAATAAATGTTATAATGAACAATTACATAAGATAGTGTATGCCTATCTAGTATAGTTTACATAGGGACTGTAAATCTTCGAATATGACCCATAATATATATAATGATATTTGCTCACTCCTACGACCCTATTGGTGAATCTCGGAGTGAAAAATAGAACCATACCATGAGTAAAGGACTATATACTACTGAAATGTAGCACATAAATAGGTCCATACTATGAATACTATGAATAAAGAACTGTTTACTCCTAAAATATAGTACACAGTCTATGTCTATGAAGAGCATCAAAGTACTATGTATATCAGCGTGGAGGTGACTAGATCGAATATATATCCATCTTGTATATTACAAAAAAGACAGTGAAATTCACATTTTCGTTTAATCTTTTGGGCATAATAAAATAATCCATCGACTTTCAGCCCTCAAGAGTTCTGTTTTGAGGTTACCTCGTCTGATGCCCTGTTTCACCTTCAGTAAGACCCAGCCCTTAATATTGCGTATAGACTGATGATGAATCAAAAAGTGTATTGCCCCAATTGTTAACATGTTGCCTTCCTGGATATCTTTACTGCTATTTCTAATGTTACCCAGATGTTCCCCAAGTCTTTTTCTGTGTTCTCTGGTCGTCATACCCACATACCTCATATGACAGGTACATTTCAGGCAATATACTACACCATGTGAGCTGCAATTAAAAATTAAAACCTTGATTTGATGTCTTCTACCAGTTCTGTCCAGTACCTCACCAACATTGTTGATTTATGGACAGAACTTATAGGGCCTCATTCAATTGCAAGCCCGTAACTCGCTTGCAGGCAGCTGAGTTGCGGGCCTCGTTGGTCTCCTTTTGCAAAGCTCTGGGTTGTGAGTTGCGATCCTGAAGCCAGCTCCGTAAACCATGCTCTGGTTCGGAGCAGTATAGTTCGGCAAGAACCGTATCAATTCACCGAGCCCGTAACTGCCCCTTTCGAATCAGCCAATAGAAAATGAGACAATCAGTCAATCAATCAGGTTCGGGGGTCCGATTTATGATCAGACTCGCACAACTTAGAAAATGAAGAAATATGAAAATAAATGCCAATACTGTTCTAGTCTATATGGGTGGCCTGATATTTATTAACTCACTGATAACAAGATCATTTAACCCCAAAAGGACACATAAAAATAAAACTTATTTCCAGCAGTTGTGCAGACTTGAAACTGTGTAATTAATTCTAATTAGTGATGTCGCGAACATAAAATTTTCGGTTCGCGAACCGCGAACGCGAACCGCTGCAAATGTTCGCGAACCCGGCGAACTGCCATAGACTTCAATGGGCAGGCGGATTTTAAATCCCACAGGGACTCTTTCTGGCTACAATAGTGATAGAAAAGTTGTTTTAAGGGGACTAACACCTGGACTGTGGCATGCCGGAGGGGGATCCATGTTAAAACTCCCACGGAAAATTACATAGTTGATGCAGAGTCTGGTTTTAATCCATAAAGGGCATAAATAACCTAACACCCCCTCCATCATCATCCACCCCTGTATCTCTTTACCCCCTCCCTCAGCATCCTCCCCTGTGTCTCTTTCTTCCCTTCCACATCACCCTCCCATGTGTCTCATCCCCCCTCCCTCATCATCCTCCCACCTCCCTCATCATCCTCCCCTGTATCTCTTTACCCCCTCCCTCATCATCCACCCCTGTGTCTCTTTCTTCCCTTCCACATCACCCTCCCATGTGTCTCATCCCCCCTCCCTCATCATCCTCCCACCTCCCTCATCATCCTCCCCTGTATCTCTTTACCCCCTCCCTCATCATCCTCCCCTGTGTCTCTTTCTTCCCTTCCACATCACCCTCCCCTGTATCTCTTTACCCCCTCCCTCATCATCCTCCCCTGTGTCTCTTTCTTCCCTTCCACATCACCCTCCCCTGTGTCTCATCCCCCCTTCCTCATCATCATCCCGCCTCCCTCATCATCCGCCCCTGTATCTCTTTACCCCCTCCCTCATCATCCTCCCCTGTGTCTCTTCCCCCCTCCATCATCATCCTCCCCTGTGTCTCTTTCCCTCCTCCCTCATCATCCTCCCCTGTGTCTCTTCCCCCCCTCCCTCATCATCCTCCCCTGTGTCTCTTTCCCCCTCCCTCATCATCCTCCCCTGTGTCTCTTTTCCCCCTCCCTCATCATCTTCCCCTGTATCTCTTTACCCCCTCCCTCAGCATCCTCCCCTGTGTCTCTTTCTTCCCTTCCACATCACCCTCCCATGTGTCTCATCCCCCCTCCCTCATCATCCTCCCACCTCCCTCATCATCCTCCCCTGTATCTCTTTACCCCCTCCCTCATCATCCACCCCTGTGTCTCTTTCTTCCCTTCCACATCACCCTCCCATGTGTCTCATCCCCCCTCCCTCATCATCCTCCCACCTCCCTCATCATCCTCCCCTGTATCTCTTTACCCCCTCCCTCATCATCCTCCCCTGTGTCTCTTTCTTCCCTTCCACATCACCCTCCCCTGTATCTCTTTACCCCCTCCCTCATCATCCTCCCCTGTGTCTCTTTCTTCCCTTCCACATCACCCTCCCCTGTGTCTCATCCCCCCTTCCTCATCATCATCCCGCCTCCCTCATCATCCGCCCCTGTATCTCTTTACCCCCTCCCTCATCATCCTCCCCTGTGTCTCTTCCCCCCTCCATCATCATCCTCCCCTGTGTCTCTTTCCCTCCTCCCTCATCATCCTCCCCTGTGTCTCTTCCCCCCCTCCCTCATCATCCTCCCCTGTGTCTCTTTCCCCCTCCCTCATCATCCTCCCCTGTGTCTCTTTTCCCCCTCCCTCATCATCTTCCCCTGTGTCTCTTCCCCCTCCCTCATCATCCTCCCCTGTGTCTCTTTCCCCCCTTCCTCATCACCCTCCCCTGTGTCTCATCCCCCCTCCCTCATCATCCTCCCACCTCCCTCATCATCCTCCCCTGTATCTCTTTACCCCCTCCCTCATCATCCTCCCCTGTGTCTCATCCCCCTCCCTCATCATCCTCCCACCTCCCTCATCATCCTCCCCTTTATCTCTTTACCCCCTCCCTCATCATCCTCCCCTGTGTCTCTTCCCCCCTCCATCATCATCCTCCCCTGTGTCTCTTTCCCCACTCCCTCATCATCCTCCCATGTGTCTCTTCCCCCCTCCATCATCATCCTCCCCTGTGTCTCTTTCCCCGCTCCCTCATCATCCTCCCCTGTGTCTCTTTTCCCCCTCCCTCATCATCTTCCCCTGTGTCTCTTCCCCCCCTCCCTCATCATCCTCCCCTGTGTCTCTTTCCCCCCTTCCTCATCACCCTCCCCTGTATCTTTTTACCCCCTCCCTCATCATCCTCCCCTGTGTCTGTTTCCCCCCTCCCTCATCATCCTCCCCTGTGTCTCTTCCCCCCTCCCTCATCATCTTCCCCCCTGCCTTGATGATAAGGGGGGGGGAAGAGACACAGGGATAAGTGTGAGAGGTGTTAGGGATAAGTGTAAGGGGGTATTAGGGTTAGGTGTTAGGGTGAGGGGTGTTAGGGATAAGTGTGGGGGTGTTAGGTCTTAGGGATAAGTGTGAGAATGTTAGGGTTAGGTGTTAGGTTGATGGGTGTTATGGATAAGTGTGAGGGGTGTTAGGGATAAGTGTAAGGGGTGTTAGGGTGAGGGATGTGAGGGTTAGGTGTTAGGGTGAGGGATGTTAGGAATAAGTGTGAGGGGTGTTAGGTCTTAGGGATAAGTGTGAGGGGTGTTAGAGTTAGGTGTTAGGTTGATGGGTGTTATGGATAAGTGTGAGGGGTGTTAGGGTTGGGTGCTAAGGTGAGGGAAGGATGATGATAAGGGGGGGGGGAGAGACACAGGGGTGTCCTTGCAGCAGAGATCAAAAGAGTCCTTCAGGACTGTATTGCACACTGTGTACAGTAGCCTAGCTATGGTTTTCCCTATTGATGCAGTATCACCTACACTCAGCCTCCTCTCAGTAAGACTGCAAGTTAGTTATGATTCCAAAATGGCTGCTGTCCATGAGTTAGAAGGGTCTGGAAGGCAGGGTATGATGCTGATTGGCTGGAATGTGTCTGCTGATTGTGAGTTACAGGGTCAAAGTTTGCTCAATGATAAAGTATAGGGTCCGGGTCGAATATCGCAAATGTTTGCAGTTCGGCGCGAACGCGAACATGCTATGTTCGCCGGGAACAGTCCGCCGGCTAACTATTCGCGACATCTCTAATTCTAATGTTTTTCATCGCTCTCCCCGTAATTTACAGTGCAGGATTACTGTTTTATTTGCAGTTACAGAGCTACGAATTGGTGTTTAACCCCTTTGCGGGTCCTCTCGAGTACACGTAGGATTTTCTTCTCCATTTGTGGTTTACGAGTGTGGTACAGTGGAGTTTCTAATAGTCCGTGACCATCTCCAACTGATCTTGATCAAATGTTTTTGTAAAAATCAAAAAATAAATTAATTAATTAAAATTAACACAGCCTTTACATTTTTGCAACATTTTATATGCAATTATTATTTACTGCATGCTTTCATTCTTGTTACTTTCTGGGGGAGGTGTCATTTTAAAACTAATACATTTCCCATAGTCCTGCTGACAGCACTGACTGTAGTAATTCCCATATGCCACTGTACAGACAGACACTTCCTATTAAAAGTATCCACCGAAGCTGATCTGATGAAACCGAAATATGCTCTTTTGAAAAATGTGACTTTATTTTTGACATAATGTTTTAGAATGTAGCAAAATAAAATCAGTCCATGTACCCAGAAGGTAGGGCAACCTCTTTGAAGAAATGGCATCAGTTGTGCCACTTTAACCCGTGCCCATCCAGGACCCATATTAGTCTGCTAATTTTTCACAAGTCCACAGGCTCCTGGATATCATAAATCCTAAACATGGCGATAATTAAATCACACAATTATAACTACATGCCCTTAATGCTACAATTATTATGAATCCACATATGCCAACAGGGCAACCCTAACTCACACACCCCTGGGGTACCACAATTATGACCACCCTGCTCACAGGGAAATTGCAGTCCAGATGCAGTCCATATATCCATGTGTACAGTACAGATATCCCTTGGAGGTGTTTGCCCTGAAAGGGACTCCTTGTGCAACGCACCCCATGCCCTCCTGTGGCACCGGTTGGTTAAATCAACCCCAAGAGACCCCCAGTGGCCTCTGGGCATGACATGCACATAAATTAAAGGCTATATTATTTATTTTTTATAGGCTATAAACAAATTGCCTATTTTTAGTGTAGTTCTTCAAAACAGTCAAAGTTAAAACTATGACCACAGTTAAATTACCTGCCAATTGCAGGATCTAGAAGATTTTAGCTAAGAGATTGAGGTAGGAATTATTTATATATCAAATTTGCAATTTGACAGGTTTTGGTAGCAGCTGTTTGAGCTTTTGTATCCCCATGGATCTGGTTTATTTTGTTTTTGATACCTAGTTTATTATAGTTTGAATGTGCTCCTTCCAAGCTTTGAACTCGGCAATCTTATTTCTTGTTATTACTTAGTCCGCTGGGAGTGGAACAAGACTTTACAATTTGCTTTTCAATTAAAAACATAGGTTTATGTGTTTCAAATTATGGATTATCCTGTCTATGGAGACCGTGGGCAGTTTTAACCTAGGATTTAAGCTTTTAGAACAAATGCATTTCAATTTAGATTATCTACTGTATAGCTGTATTAGCATATTCTCTTATGAGACTATTGGGCTCTTGCTGAATATGTGAATATGAATTTAAATTAAATAGACACAGAAATCCTAGATTGCCTATAATGAATTTAAAAAAGCAAGTTTTGAACACTATAAAAAGGGTTGACACAAAAAAATTGTAATATATATATAGTGACTACAGAGGAATTGACTGTTTCTTAAAATACCACTGTAATGCCCTAACAAGAGCTGGGTGTTTAAATTAGGCATTAGGCATTGATCATTAACAGAATTCATGCTCAATCATTGAAAAAAAAAAACAATATTAAATATTAAACTTACTTTCAAAGATCAGATTCCGATGCTGCTGATTTTCATCAACTACAAGGTCAATGGGCAGCTCTGGTTAGAAATAATCTGTCAAGCACAAATTTATATCAACACACTTCTCTTCATTAGTTGGAGACTTGTGTTAAAGTGATTTTCCTTGGCAATGAGAAGGTCTATGATTGATTATGTAAGCTCAAATTGTCGTAGTTGTTCAGTCCTTCAGTTGTGTCCAACTCTCGGTGACCATATAGTCTGCAGCACGCCAGGCACATCTGTCTGTGCTTCTGGTCTTGCTTATCCATAAGATTTTCTTGGCAAAGATACTGGAGTGGGTAGTCAGTTTCTTCTCCAGTGGACCACAATTGATCTAACCTCACTGCTATGACCTGTCCATCATGGGTTTTAGCAAGGGTTTTGTGTTTGTTTAATGAGTATCTTCTGGTTTACAAAACTTATATTTGAGGATTGAAATGTAATATGTAAGGTGATTAAATTATAATAAACTAAGGCCCCTATTCAGTTGAGCAATTGTTGTTTACTGGAGCCCATAAAGAAGCCCGTAAACTAATTTGCTATTCAATTGGCGTCTTTTAGCGAGCCACAAACAATATGCGGGTTACAGGCTGAATATCCCTGCAGTTGTCAAAATTGTAACTTACAACCCATCTAAGCTTTTGATCTTTCAATCCCGCAAAAGTTACAAATGCTAAAATCGCAAATCGCTATTCAATTGCTACAATTCCTCAAGCCCGCAAATGTTCTCACACCCGTAAATGGCAAATTTAGAAGAAAATCCTACGGGTACAAGATAGGGCTCGCAAGGGGGTTAAACACCTGAGCATAGCACTGTAACTGCAAATAAATAATCAATACTGATCTATACATAACAGGGAAAGCAATGACAGACATTATAATTAATTGTACAACAGTCTCAACCTCACAAATCTGCAATAGAAAATTATTATTTTTTATGTTTCATTTCGGTTTCATATCAGTCCCGGGAATCGAGAAGTTAATACATATCAGACCACCCACACAGACTAAAAGAGTATCGCCATTCATTTTTAATATTAATATATAAGTTTCCCTGTCTTTACCTTTATCTAATCTAACAGATGCTGCTCATATCAGACACACACATTACATTGAGTCATTCTATACAGCTTTATTTTATTTAAAAATAAAACTTGTTTCCCATACCCCCAGAGCTGCTTACATAGGCACAGTGTACTTACCAATAAAAACACTGCATTGTGGTACACATTTTAACCTTATACTGATTTTTTCCTGCACAAACTGTCATCGTTGTTACATTGTATTAAAATGTATTAGCTGCCTGTGACTGGCCAAAACAAATTATGAAGTTTATGCTAATTTTATCAGGGATTTTCAGGGGTGTTAACTAATAAAAGCTTCTACTTTTAGCAAACATCAGAGTGAGTTAGTTAATGTTTTATTTACATATAAAACATGGTTCCATCCCCTAGTGATTCTCCTCTATCAGATGCATTCATAATCCAGGAAACTTACATATGCCTTTAATTCTAGACTATTATTTACTTGCACATGCCTATAAAGATCTGACAAATTAAATACATAACAGCTGATATATGGTGCCTTGCAAAAGTATTCACACCCCCCCACTTGACTTTTTACCTATTTTGTTACATTATAGCCTTAAATTCAATGTTTTATTAATCTGACTTGTTAAATTGGTGAAGTGAAATGAGAAAAATAATATATACATAAAACTATTTTTTAGAAATAGAAAACAGAAAATTGGCATGTGCGTATGTACTGACCCCCTTTGATATAAAGCCCATAAAAAGCTCTGGTGCAACCAATTACTTTCAGAAGTCCCATAATTAGTGAAAAGACCTGTGTGCAATCTAAGTGTCACGTGACCTGTCATTACATATACACACCTTTTTTTTAAAGGCCCCAGAGGCGGCAACACCTAAGCAAGAGGCACCACTAACCAAACACTGCCATGAAGACCAAGGAACTCTCCAAACAAGTAAGGGACAATATTGTTGAGAAGCACAAGTCAGGGTTAGGTTATAAAAAAATATCCAAATATTTGATGATAACCAGGAGCACCATCAAATCTATTATAATCAAATGGAAAGAACATGGCATAACAGCAAACCTGCCAAGAGACGGCCGCCAACCAAAACTCACGGACCGGGCAAGGAGGGCATTAATCAGAGAGGCAGCACAGAGACCTGAGGTAACCCTGAAGGAGCTGCAGAGTTCCACAGCAGAGATTGGAGTATCTGTACATAGGACGACAATAAGCCGTACGCTCCATAGAGTTGGGCTTTATGGCAGAGTGGCAAGAAGAAAGTCATTACTTTCAGCATCAAATAAAATGACACATTTTGAGTTTGCGAAAAGGCATGTAGGAGACTCCCAAAATGTCAGAAGGTGCTCTGGTCTGATGAGACTAAAATGTAACTTTTTGGCCATCAAAGAAAACGCTATGTCTGGGCAAACCCAACACATTACATCGCCCAAAGAACACCATCCCCAGTGAAACATGGTGGTGGCAGCATCATGCTGTGGGGATGTTTTTCAGCAGCCGGGACTGAGAAACTGGTCAGAGTTGAGGGAAAGTTGGATAGTGCTAAATACAAGGATATTCTTCAGCAAAACCTGTACCACTCTGTGAGTGATTTGAGGCTAGGACAGAGGTTCACCTTCCAACAGGACAATGACTCCAAACACACTGCTAAAGCAACACTTGAGTGGTTTTAGGGGAAACATGTAAATGTGTTGGAATGGCCTAGTCAAAGCCCAGACCTCAATCCAATAGAAAATCTGTCGTCAGACTTAAAGATTGCTGTTCACAAGCGCAAACCATCCAAATTGAAGGAGCTGGAGCAGTTTTGCCAGGAGGAGTGGGCAAAAATCCCAGTGGTAAGATGTGGCAAGCTCATAGAGACTTATCCATGGAGACTTGGAGCTGTGATTGCTGCAAAAGGTGGCTCTACAAAGTATTGACTTTAGGGGGGCGAATAGTTATGCGCATTTACTTTTTCTGTTAATTTGTCCTATTTGTTGCTTGCTTCACAATAATAAAAAAAAAAAACATTTTCAGAGTTGTGGGCATGTTTTGTAAATTAAATGATGCAAATCCTCAAATTCCAGCCTGTGAGGCCTGTGAGGCTACAAAACACAAAACTGTATGATATATTTCTTAGAATTTAGATTTTAAGTTGCTGCTGCAGACGTGAGCCAAAAGCAACCACCAACCCTACATTACATTTTTTATTAATTCTATATTATTTTTGACATTGAAAAATAACACGTCACTCAATAACTTATTCTCCTTTGAAAAATATAATGTCAGATACATGGATGTATGATTGATTGCTAGTCAGCCGGCTGTTCTCTAGTAAATGGGCATGCTGTGAAATTGTGCACACAGATCTATACAGTCTGTAACAGAGACATCGGGCCCTTGAGTGTTGCTCTTTTGAAAAGATGATTTCATCAAGTGCCCCATATTCATTTACTCACAAGCTAATTAAATGAGATTCCACAACAAGAATAACACTGACCAGTACACTAGCTTAAAGGGCCACTGTAGTTAAAGGAAAGATTTTTGACCTATGGTACAAACTAACACATTAGCATCTGTGCAAGCCATTTTTAGAGACAACCAGAATTTTTAAAGAATCTTTATATATAAACAAAGGAATCCATTTTGTTTTTGTTGCATCACTTCCTGAGAGCTGGATCATGAGGGTGATTTTTAATTGATAGGTAGAGGGAAAGGTGGGGTAGAAAATGACAGTGAAAGATCTTGAGACTTTGTTTAATAATTGGATCTGGTTTAAGTTGACACCACACCCTCTCCCTTTCATAAGTTTATAAGCAGTCTACTTGTATTCATAGATGCAAGCAGTGGCGGAGCTACAGCAAGTGCTGTAGGTGCAAAGCACCGGGGCCCACAGTAGGGTAGGGGCCCTCTGCATTAAGAGGGATATAGAAGCAAGGGAAGCAAATATAATTCTGCCACTATACAAATCCTTATTAGGCCCCCATTTGGAATTGGAAGAGTCATTTTGGGACCCCGCAATTTAAAAAGAAAAAGAACATTGTACAGCTGGAAATGGTACAGAGTCAAATTAAATAATAAATCAAATTAATGTGTAATAAATTAAACTTTTTTTTCTCAATAGGGCATATGATTACCTTATAATCCAGGGTCAATATAAAGCTTTGTTAGGTGACTTTTTTTGCCAAGAGATTTTTAGTTGAGAAAAGGACATCCAATGAGGTTAGAAGAAAACAATATTTGATCTTAAAGAATGAAAATGGTTGTTAAAGCACCACAAAACAATAAAAAAAAGTGTAAAAAGTGTAAATATGCAGAAAAAAGACGTATATTGGCCCCTATTTCATTGCAAGCCCATAATTACCTTCAAACGGAACTTTTGGCTGCAGGTTCCTCCTTTGTTACATATATAGATGTATTTAATTGACTCAAGCCCACAATTACATGCTCACAGCCCCAACATGTAAACCATGATCCCGTAGTATTTCAGGGCATGATCATGATCAATTAAGCAAGCTCGTAAGTTACTTTTTAGACACAGACAACAGTAAATGAGACCGTCATTATGATGTCAGTAAAAAATGGAGTTTAAACTACAATTAATTAGTGTTTAGAAGTACAATCTACAATCGGACTTGCAATCCAGAAATGTAGAAATCAATAAAAATCAATAAGCAATCAGCAACTGTTCTAGTCCATGCGGGTTCCAGGATATGTATTAACTTCCCGGGATTGATATAACACAGAAATAAAACGTAAAAAAAAAAGTTTTATTGCAGATTTGCGAGCTTGAGACTGTTGTGCAATTAATTCAAATACCTTTCATTGGTTCGCCAGTATTTTTAAATACAGTAGTGTGTGTTTATTTGCTTTTGCAGCTATACGAACAGGTGTTTAACCCCCTTGCGAGTCATTTCTAGTACTCGAAGAATTGTTTTATAAATTTGCCGGGTTTGAAGGCAATTTTGGCTTGTTGAATTGTTGTAATTAAATATGGATTTTGCTTCTTTAGCACTGGTAATATTTACGGGCTTGAAACATCAAAGGAGGAGAAAGGATGCAGTTACATTTTTGACAACCGCAGTGCGTTTGAGCCTGTAACTCGCAATTGAAATGCGGGTAGCTAAATGTAGCCAATTGAATATCAGTAACTTTTAACAGGCTCCATTATGGGCTTATGTAATTGTGGTTTGGACAATTCATGTGTCTATTTCAATACAGTAGACTCTCAGTTAAACCAGAACTCAAGCAACCAGAACTCTCAAGCAACCAGAAAAAAAAAGAATACTTTACTTGTAGTGTAGTGTTGGCGTTACACTCCCCGGGTTCAGCACTGCACCCTCCAGCTGAATGCACCTGTGTCTAGGTGAGGAGTGAAAGCTGCTGCCGCTAAAACAGCCCTCACTGACAAATATACTTACAGAGCATCCTATGTGCAGCTAATCTAATCTCTTTAATAGCAACTCTCAAGCAAGCGGAAACTAAATTTATCCGGCATCTACCAATTCTCATGGGTGCTGGTTAACTGAGAGTCTATTGTATTATCCAATTATGTTTGCAATGCGTTTCTGTACCTTTGTTCCCCACCCCTTTCTTCACACAAAATAGATTCCTAAACATATCTATCTATCTATCTATCTATCTATCTATCTATCTATCTATCATACTAATATTAGATATGTTTTATTCACTTTATGGATTTCACAGCAAATAATATGAACATTTTGATAATTAAGAAAAGGTTGTAACTGCTACATCAAATGAAGGAAATTCTAAAATGTTTTCATTATGTAAATTGACAGATACTGAGGGTTTTCTTGTATGATTTGAGGGGGAGATGTGAGCTCATTTTTACGCTTATGGAAATCGAAGCACGATTTGAGAATTAATAAATGGCAGCAAGATCTTGACTGGAAAGCTGCAAATTATCCCCACACTCTGCAATCCATATAAGGTTAAATTTCCATTGAAATTAGCTGAACAATTTAAATGAATTGAATATGTCATGAACCTGCCAATCTGTGTTTTCACAATCACACTGCTCAGCTTCATTTGCATATATTAAACTATAAGTGGGCTGAACAAGAGTTTAGTACATCATGCATGAAGATTGTTTTAATACTAATCCACCAAAATGTATCTGCAAAAAAAAAAAAGAAAAAAAAGAAATGGAATTTCATAGAAGTAGTAGAGAGTAGACAGGTCTTACAGCCCCATTAAATTCCCCTAACGTGTAAAAACATAGCTCGTAACGTAGCGTGCAAGACTTACAGCTATTAAAACCAGCCGCCATTGACTTGAAGAAATGGTTGTACATTTACCAAGTGGACAACAGAGACGAAGAACAGGTAACTTGTCTTATCAAAGTGACATCCAGCGGTGCAATGAAGTTCACTGCAGTTCAATAATTTTACCAGTAAGGAGTCTCCATATACATCAATATGATTTGGACTTTGAAAAATTAATAAGCCAGTAGCCATCAAGACTGTTAATTTACGAACAAATATAATGACAGAGCAGCACCTAATAAAAAAACTTTGTTCAAAGTGCTAATAGAACAAATGTGATTTAACATTATACTTCAATACAAACTTAATGGGACATGGAGGGTTCCCTGTTTTTAGCTTCCAGGATTTGTTCGGGAAGTTTCATTGAATAAAAACAGAGCTTTAAGCACTTGTTGATATAATTGTGACGACAGCATTGGAGTGGTGTTTTGAGCTCAGAGGAAAATTATGTTCTAAAGCATTTATTATTCAGTGCTTGCAACACTTACTAACGTCCATCTTTCCAAAATCCTGAAGCAGGCCTCCTTCCAGTGAATCCCAAGAAGCAATACATAGAAACATGCAGAGGAGAGGACCTAACCGGTTGCATCCATTTATTTGCCGATCCAGGTGGTCCTTTTTGTTAAAGGAATATGTAAGTGAGCTGGATTAGGAGTTCATCTGATAGAGGATAATTAGTAGTGTATAAAAACATTTGTTGCATGAAAAAATACCAAAATAAGCATTTAAACACCTACCTTAAAGTTAGCAAAATATATTTTAATTTCTGTCAGCTGAAACTTAGGGTTAACACCCTCCAAACCCAGGCTAAATTGCTATACACATTTTTGGCCAATTCAGGAGGAAGTAAAGACTGCAACATTTGTATCACAATCGGGCAGTTGCTGTCTGTTTTTTTCTCTCTGCCTGTATCCTTATGGGCAATTTCAGCTGTGACCCCACCAACCATTATTTCCTTTAGAGGTCACACACTGTACCCTGCAGGGTACAGTTTATGTAAGTCTCCTAGGGGTGTGCACATCCACATATCAGTATCTAGTATATAAATATGTAAGTACATTCAACTTTTCAATATAATACATATTTTTCTACTAATCAGTAGCTCTTTTTTAGGAAACATTTGAAACCAGGCAAACTATTATATATGTTTAACAACCGGGAACCCTACATGTCCTTTTAATAGGTGAAAAACTGAATTAATTAAATTATGTAGTTTAATAGTTGAAAACTTAGAAAAATTATAGTTTAGCAGCATTTATCAACTGAACAGTTCCACCAGATAAAGTTTGCAGACTCATCATAGGTTCTGATAATATTGATGGTAAAGTGTAAAAAAACCTTCCCCATCAAGAAAGATTGAAAATACATTGCTTTTTAAGTAAGTTTTACCAGAACTTCCCAGTTTGTTGTTGATAGTTTGTCATTTTTCTGTTAATAAAAAAAGAAAAACAATATATATGAGTGTATAAAAGTGTCCTTGACAAATTTCAGCTCTTAAAAATATGGTCTAGGATGCCATGTAACACATCTTTGTCTTTTGATATATGGCTGATCTCTCTCACAGTATAAATCACTAAAAATGGCAAGACTTTTATACGATTTTATAGACTTAAGTGACATTTTCTCCAGGATATATATGGCAATGTGGAAAAAAATCAAATCAGTTTTTTATATGCTCATCTTTAAAGTTTGTATTGAAGAGCCACTTAAAAGAAGCATCTAAATAATTAATTTGTCAAAAAGGATATATTGTTAAATATTCAGAATACGTAGTTGTTCATTAAATATAACATTGTTGAGGTTGAATGAAAGCAACAATGTAGTGCTCATACAACAAGGTTTCTTTTGTTTATTTAGTTACTGTTTAGTGTTTTAGACCCAGCAGATTTCCTGCCCCGCACCCCCTATCAGGGCATTAAGAAAGGATCTGTCCAAGGTAGGGGTGAGCAAGTTCGGTCCAGGAGGGCCAATCACATGTCAGGATTTGAGGATTTTCCTGCTGTGTCTTGAGACTATAGCTTCTTCAGTCATCCTGATTGACTCACCTGTGCACAGAAAGGAAATCCTCTAATCCAGGGCTTTGTGTGGCCCTCTAGGATCGGACTTGCACACCCCTGGCCAAGTGGTCTGTTTTAACAGGTGTTTAGTTTATCTGTCCTGATTGCACTATTTAGACTGGTTAGAAAACATTTAGACATCCTTATAGGCAGATCCTCTTTTACCTCCTTCTAGGGGGTTGTAAAAAAGTGTTTTATGCTGGACCCTGCCTGAACCAAATTACTCCTTCCAATAACAGCAAAGACCCTTACCCATTACTGCCACCCCAAAACCACTTTCCAATAAATATAAAAAAAATAAAAATAAAAAATAAAAATATATATATATATATATATAGTTGTCAGTGTTGCCCCGTAGGACTTAGGACCGAAGCACGTAAAACGTCTGAACCACGCAACTGAAAATACCACCAAAAAAACACAATTATGCATCAAATGCACTCACACACAGCACAGTGGGAGAGCCAGGGAGCCTGTGAGTGAGGTTGCAAGTTAATTTGAGGCATAAAATAAATGGCGGCCAAAAAAACGTAACAGTATGAAAACGGGGCCGATGGCAGTAACACTTAATGCAAGCCAGTAACAGTTAACCCAAGCCAGTAACATTTAACCCAAGGCAGTAACACTTAACCCAAGGCTGTAACACTTACACCATGGCACTAACACTTAACCCAATGCCGTAACACTTAACTTAAGACAGTAACACTAATCGCAAGGCCCCTAAAGTACACAGGGGGAGGCTCACAATGAGGGCTGAAGGCACTCATTGAGAGCCACGTGATGAGCCTCGAAGGCGCTCAGGTGACCATTGCAAAGCAGGAAAGTTGTAGTACACCGGGGGAGGGGCAAAATCCTCACATTGTGTGGCAAACAGCATTGCCAGGTTTACAATACACCCACACACCAATTTCAAACCAGTTGGGGTGCAGCCAAGAAGTCACAGTGGAGCCCAGGGGAGACTAGGGGGGGGGCTGTGGTGGTTGGGCTGAGGTGGGGAGACGCTACATTACAGAAAAAAATGGGGGAAAAATGACACATCTCCGGGCACCCCCAGAGGAGCACTGCCCCACCTGCACCTGATCAAGAGACACAAATCTGCTGGTAATTACAGTGCTAATTTCATCTGAATTTTATTCCTAATCAGCAACCAAATAAACAAATACAACCCTGCTTTTTGAGCTCTACATTTGCTCTTTAAGTTTATACAAGACATAATTAAATCCCCAAACATTGTCATATTCTATAATCTTACATGACTATTATTAAAAAACAATTTGTCACTAATTAGCAATTTGTAATGCACAAGTCCAGCAGCTACTGTAGGCTGCCTTTTTACACAAGATTCCTACACGGATAATTAGAGAATCTGATGTGTTAGTCATTTTTTTCATGAAGCTTTTTCTGTAAGTGATTTATTTTGACCTCTGCAAGATGTATCAGGAGGTAGAAAAAACATTAGTAAAGTATTTCAACAAAATATAAAAAATATATGGCATAACTGGCATCACTATATTCAACGGTACAGAAAGAACCACTGCATAATGAGAATAAATAAATATATATATATATATATATATATATATATATATATATATATACAGTGAGGGAAAAAAGTGCTGATTTTGAACATTTCTCCACTGACAAAGAAATGATCAGTCTATAATTTTAATGGTAGGTGTATTTTAACAATGAGAGACAGAATAACAAAAAATAATAATAATACAGATCCAGTCCCTATGATGCAGTGAAGTTGTCCTGTCCCCTTAGCAAAAAAACACACCCAGAGCTTAATGTTTAAATCTCGGCAAGCTGAGTTGATGCCAAAGAGCTTGATTTAGGTCTCATCTGACCACAACATTGGCAAACTTCAGACGTACCTGTACATGTGCTTTCTTGAGCAGGCAGACCTTGCGGGCTCTGCAGGATTTTAGTCCTTCATGGCGTAGTGTGTTACCAATTGTTCTCTTGGTGACTATGGTCCCAGCTGCCTTGAGATCATTAACAAGATCCTCTCGTGCGTGTAGTTCTGGGCTGATTCCTTACTGTTCTCATAATCATTGAAACTCCACGAGGTGAGATCTTGCATGGAGCACCAGACCGAGGGAGACTGGCAGTTAATTTGTGTTTCTTCCATTTGCGAATAATCGCACCAACTGTTGTCACCTTCTCACCAAGCAGCTTGGCTAAGCCCATTCCAGCCTTGTGTAGGTCTACAATTTTGTCCCTGACATCCTTTGGTCTTGGCCATGGTGGAGTGTTTGGAATCTGATTGATTGATTGCTTCTGTGGACAGGTGTCTTTTATACATGTAGCGAACTGAGATTAGGAGCACTCCTTTTAAGAGAGTGCTCCTAATCTCAGCTCGTTATCTGTATAAAAGACACTTGGGATTCAGAAATCTTTCTGATTGATAATGGATCAAATACGTATTTCACTAATTGACCTGCAAATCAATTTAGAACATTTTTAACATGTGTTTTTCTCTCACTGTTAAAATACAAACGTTCAAAATATATATATATACAGGGGCGTAGGAACTGGGGGGATGGGGGGGGGGGCAAATCCCCCAGATTAAATTAATAGAGAACCCAAAAAATAGCAAATCTAAACTTAATCATGCATTACCAGATTTGACCACTAGAGGCACTATCGAGCAGCATGTCTTTCCCAAGAAAGCTTTGACCCATAAAAAAAAGATATCCTATATACATAATAAGTTGGCATATACATATATATGTGTATTTTTTATTATTATATGGGGGGCATTGAGAATTTAAACAAAGGGCCTGGGTGCATTTCACCCGGTGCACCGGCGGTAGATCCAATGCCCACTTCCTGTCCCGGGAGTAGAGTTAAATTATCCTCCCCGATTTTTTTTGGCTCCTACGCCAATATATGGTGGGCAAAAGAGCGATAGAAGCCCTCCACCGTACAGTAGTACAGTAAATAAATTATACATCTGTGTTCACATTTGAATGTCTTAAACAAGGTAAAAAAACTCAAAACTAAAATTATTAATCCAATGGCCAATTAGAAAAATGCCCACATATGAGAAGTAGAGAATATCCTTCAAAGAACGTATAGACTAGTCTGCCACAATATCTAAAATGTAATCTGGAATATAGCCTGTATTTAGTCTGCTGTGGCCTACAAAAGTGACCAGTCCATATATGTGAAAACACAAGAACATGCATGTATATACCCTGATAGAAGCTTAGTCACATTTTCTCACAATGGAGTAAGAATCTTCCTGCTGCTTGCAAAGAATCAGTCAATATATAGATGAAGGTGGCACAATGAATCCACTCCTTATTGCAATTACAATAATGGATTCCACTCAGGTATAGTGGCTAGTCATGTGAATGTCGTGTCATCTGCTTACGCCTAAAAGCCTGTAATGTCAGGCAAGGCAATGCATCCCAACCACAACACTCCACATCATCACTTACCTTTAGAGTAGAGATTAAGCGCAATAAGAACCAAAAAGGCTTGCACTTTGGATCCAGGGACTAAAGCAAGCGCAGCCCCGACATACGTTTCGCCATCCGACCGCTGACGTCATCAGGAGGCGGAGTTTTATGAGTGGGTAGTTCACAACAAAAATCATTTAATATATGGTGGGCAAAAGAGTGATAGAAGCCCTCCACCGTACAGTAGTACAGTAAATAAATAATACATCTGTGTTCACATTTGAATGTCGTTTTCTTGTTCCTCTGCCTCAATTAACAACTAATCCACAACTTACAAGGATCAGAGGAGATATAAAAAGATTGACATGATGGACTAAATGTCTTTTTTTAACCTAAATTACTATGTTAACATGATTGTGCCAAGACAACGGTAGCTACATTAGCTAGAGGTCTTTTTGTAAGAGTTGGTTTAGATTAAGAATGAATGCCTAAACTGTACAAAAAGTTTGAATATGTCTTATTGCAATGACTATAAATAATTTAAAATCTTTACTATATATATATATATATATATATATATATATATATATATATATATATATATATATATATATATATATATATTGAGCCTGAATAATAGCTTAATTAGACAAGAAAATGTCATAAACTTGCTGTTAATCAGAAAAAAAATGTTCAGTTTTTATATTTTTCTCTGAGTATTTAGATTTTTAGATTTTGGATGGAGTGATCATTCTGTTTACTAATGGTGAACAAAAAAAGAGCTTTAACTTGAAAAGTGTTTACACTGGCTGTTTAAGCCACAATCTATTATGTGAGCTTGGACAGGACAACAGGACACTATCTCAAGAGTGAAATGCCTATTAAATAGCATTTTAGAAAGTCATTCAATACGTGCAAATGTCCTGTATGAGAAGAACCATAAGAATGCATTGTATTAGCAATTATTTATAAACTCATGTGTGGGCTATGCAGCTAGTTAATGGCACAGCATGCTTGACAGTAATATAGGTTGCTAATTAGTTACTGTGATAGACAAATATTACCTGGCAATTAAATTTCACAATAAAGCACAATTTTATCAGTATATAACTGAGACACTGCCGCAAGGGATTTCCCAACAGACACGTTGTGCCTCATTCTTACTTTTTTTGTTTGTTTACCAATTTGTGGGGGGAGGGTGGTGGAGGACGGAATGGGGAAAGATCTTTGTTAGATAATTGTATCTGACTGAAGTTAATACAACACCCTTTCCCCTTCATAGGCACAGAAGCCAGCAGTTTGCATCGGGAAAAAGTAAGCATAGGTATCAATTTTTTTTTTCTTCTAATTAAAAACTTATGACATCTTGCTTGCTTTATTATGCTCCTAGTCAGACTCAAAAGTTTCAAACACATACATACAAATACATAGGTATCATTGTTCTGTTCAGCACTGGAGATATGGACACTTACCTTCCATGGAGATTTTTACATGTGATAAAATCCAAATCATACTTACCGTATTTTCTTTAGAAAAAAAGGTACTTACGAGGGGATATGGTTACCTTATATAAATACATTCAGGGTCAATATAAGCTTTGTTATGGGGACTTTTTGTGCCATGATGTTTTCTACTGACAAGAGGACATCCCTTGTGGTTAGAAGAAAAAAGATTCCACATTAAGGAAGGAAAAAGCTTCTTCACAGTAAGGTTGGTTAATCTGTTGAATTCTCTACCAAAGGAAGTTGTAACAGCAAATTCAACAGACAACTATATTGGATATATTTTTTAAAAAAAGGTCATACAGGTTTATGTTGGATAATTAGAGAAGGAGGAGTATTGATCCAGGGAGTAATCTCATTTTATTCTATTTTTGGTTACATATGAGACAATTGCCAATGTTTCAATGGGTTTTCTTGTTCCTCTGCCTCAATTAACAACTAATCTACAACTTCCAAGGATCAGAGGAGATATAAAAAGATTGACATGATGGACTAAATGTCTTTTTTTTCCCTCAATTACTATGTTAACATGATTGTGCCAAGACAACTGCTAGCTAATGTAGTGACTGTCTTTATGTAAGAGTTGGTTTAGATTAAGAATGCATGCCTAAAACTAAAAAGTTTGAATATGGCTGTCTTGTCACAATGACTATAAATAAGCTAAAATGTGCACTAATTTATTTCCTTGGCAATTTGTTTTTGTGGATTTTAGTATTCTGGTTTCTTTTGATTACATCCCGAGAAGGGATGAGTCTTTGAATGTAGAATAGGAGAATTGTGCAGGAGTATATGCACAAAGAAAATCTGACAACTACAACCGCCAGTGCCGTCAACATGACTAATAGCTCATTAGAATACAAGGGCACACCCTCCTGAGATAGCAGCGGGCAAGATACCTGCAGTAAGTAATAATTGTTTGTAAAAATTACAAAATGTAAAGTGTTAAAATTTTCCCATTATCAAGTTTAGTTTTTCAAAAGGCCATAGAGAAAATATTTGACCATAGTGGTCCTTTAAATATATATTTGTCTGATTATATTTCCAATACCTGTGACTCATAATATAATCCTTCAAATCTGGAAAAAGCTAAATCAGAATTTAATATCGTACTTCATATCCAGTTAATATGATATTTTACGTACACAATAACATTTGCCAATTCCTGGAATTTGATTACTCATATAGTATTGACATATAACACCTGAAAGATCGATACCCGATTCTAGCTGACCTGTGCGTTTGATTCCTCCATTCATTGCCTTATCAGCATGGCTCCGACTTCCTGTTTTACAATCAATCTATATTTGTATCAGATCTGAGGAGTTGATTATAACAGATGATAGATCCAGCTGGCCGCCCAAAGAATATATTTCTTATCAGCGTGTGTGGCTGACTTTTCCTTGGTAAAGTTGATTTATTTTCAGTGTTTTAGTTGATGTGCATCAAAATGTATTCTAACCATAGGCAGTCAGCTTTTAACAATAGGTTTCTATACATAGATAATATACAATATAATAATTAACAACTGGAATTCACAGATATATTTACCAAGAGTAACCCTGAGATAATGAAAAATTAGCTACAAGATTCACAAATAATAACTCATTTTAATGATGCCACAAACAATAAAGATTTCATGCCATGTAAGGTTTAAAGCATTAATTCCTAAAAGTGTGTTCTGTTAACTAAAATGTGTCTGTGAATTTTATAATGAGGGTTTGTGAAACAATTGGCCATATGGAGATGTCACATTTTAGTACTTATGTTCTGTAATATGATTTCCAAACCGTTTTTTTCTTTTTGATGGACTACTTAAAAGATTTGTTCATATTGCTTATGCAAATAACCCTTAGGGCTTATACATAATGAGTTGTCATATATATAAACTGTATGTATAGTATATAAATAAATAAATACATAAATAAAAAAAAAATAATAAAAAAAAATATATATATATATATATATATATATATATATATATTGTAACAGAGTGAAGCAAAGAATGTCCCCAAAGGTGGGTTTAATTAAAGAGGCTGGAAGATTTCTCTGGAAAAAGAAAGAGTTAACTCATGGCAAGGATCAGAGGCTAATTGAAGCCTAGCTGTGGATCGCCTTAAAGACAACAGCAGAGAGATGGGTGGAGTCTCTCTCACTTAGGCTTGGGCCTAAGCAGTGTGAGCAGTGTGTGAAATCTGCTCCTGTTGGTGAGCTGCTGTTAGCAGCAAAAGAGCAAGCTACAGAGAGAAGCTTGCTGACTGTTCCTGCTTGGATCTCTAATCTGTTGTGTTCCAGAGAAAGATGTGTTCCTGAGAAAGCTGTGTGCCAGAGGAAGCTGTGTTCCAGAGAAAGCTGTGTTCCAGAGGAAGCTGTGTTCCAGAGAAAGCTGTGTTCCAGAGATTGTGAATCAAGGATTGGATTTTCCTTACAAGAATCTGGGTAAAGTAACCCCAGGGAGAAGGCAGCAGTCTAACTGCAAACTGGACAGAGTCTCTCAAAAGACTGTTTAAGGGTCCTTGGCGGTTGGAGCATTTTGGAGAGACGGGCGGGCCGAATGCTCCCCTGTTCTACTGAGGAAAAAATATACAAGAGAACTGTGTGTTTTGTCATACCTTTGGCTGATGTAAGCCATAATGTCGTGTACTTTTTGGACTTTTAATAAAAAGATTAAAAGAATACATTCACCTCTTGCTGTTAATCTAGAGGGTAGCTGGTCAAACTACCACAATATATATACTGTAGGTCCACCCCTGGGAGTAGAGTTAAATTGCACCACTCAGGGCTAAATTATTTTGGTCTCTTTAAACTTTCTCCCCCCCCCCCCAGATGTTTTTGGACTCCTACGCCCATGGTCTTAGGTCGATGTAGAGGTTTGCACTTAACTCACCTTTGTACCTTTTGGATACTATCAGCCTTATTAAATTGCGATTTGGCCAATTGAATAGGCCTCTATATAAGCACAGAGCATATTTTTGTTACAGAAGTTTTTAGTTAGTGAACTTCTATCCAAAAGCAAGGTTTTCACTAACTAAAAAGTTCTGTAAAATGAATTATGCTATGTGCTTATATAGAGCCCTATTCAATTGGCCAAATCGCAATTTAATAAGGCTGAAAGTTTTCAAACATTGTGTGGTGGAGAGCAGACACTTAAATTGTATAAATTGTCTTTTAACCAGTTAACTTCTTGGTATGGATAATCTGCAGGGTGGTAATGACACAAGTGGGCTCAGCAGCTGCTTAGCTCTGCCAAACAGAGAGAGGAAGGAAAAAACACCAGCATCAGTAATTGATGCAGGGAATCGACAATCTGCAGTGGTGGTAATCAAGTCTGAATGTGTTACACAGAGAGTCTCTAATATGAAAATACATAGCACATTCTAATATGGTGCCACACTACATATACCAAGCTGCTTTGCAGCACAGCCAGAAACCCCAGAGTTTGATACAAATGTTCCAACCTTTGCTTCCTCCTGATTGACCAAAACGAATTATGAATTTTATGCTTATTTAGTCTGGTTTGGACAGGGTGTTTAATCTAATTTTCAACTGTAAGAAATTACAAGACATTTCAGCTTAAGTTTATTCATGTTTATTTTTGTATTTTTTTGTTTCAAAAATATGTTTTCATACACTGCTGATTCTCCTCTATCAGATGCATTCATAATCCAGGAAATTTAGATATGCCTTTAACATATTCTCCTTGCAGTAGATTATTTTTTTAAATCCTGACAGTCAATGGCTGTGGCACCAACAATGCAGTGTGTCGGGTCACAGCTGTGAAACATGGCCGCATACAGGCCGCATTTTAGTAAATTGTTGTACAAATTATCATCTTAATAGCTCCATTGTTAAATGATTTATTCAGCTCTTTAAAATTTGATGTATAGGTTTTAATTAAATAATTATTTAATTGCCTTTCACTTTTGTAATTATAATTATGTGACTAAATCATATATGATTTTTTATTACTTTTTAGTAATTATTGACCTAAGCATTCGTGACTCAGGACCACCCCCCAATAAATAATGACTCAAGATCTCCAACTTGGGTATAAACAGGCCACAGCTTTATTTGTAAATAAATTAACATAAACGACCAGAAGTAGCTGCATCACATGGATTAAGGAGCTCAACCCCCTTCCAAAGGCCCATTGGAACCACCTGCCCATGAGACCTCTGGAACCAACCATACCGGATACCTTACGGTAATTGAGCTCCAACCAAAGTTGATGCAGCACCCCCACCAATAGCTGTGACAACCATCAACAAATTAACCAAGAAAAAAGAGCACAGCGGATGGGAGATCTTGTCTCTTGGACTTCTCTGGCATTAACTGATGGAAGGCAGTAGCTACCTCCCTACTTTGCCACTAACTCCACCTCAGTCCTACTCACTAACCAATCCCTACCCTGCAAAAAACTTGGTCAACTGCCCCCTCCCCCTATTCTGTCTTCAGGGGCATTCTTTCTCTTTAAACACATATTATGACACCAACATCTGAAAGTGAACTTTATTATATCAGTGTAATACAGCATGCGTAATCTTAAAGGAAGCCATGTTTGATAATGGTTATGGATTGAAGAGCGAGGCATTTGTGGACACATTTGCATGTCCAAGCTCAGCTTCCCAGAATGCAGTATAATAACAATTTTTCTCAGAATTCTGAGCTGGAAGTAGTTTTTTTAACTTGTTTTAGACATTCAAATGTGAACACTTGTACTATTTATTTACTATAGATATATATCGCCTCTCCCCACTTCAATCCATAATAAATACCTCCACCAGACTCATCTTCAGTACACATCGTTCAGTGTCGGCAGCTCCTCTTTGTCAATCACTTCACTGGCTTCCCTTAGCCTCCAGAATAAAGTTTAAAATCTTGACCCTAACTTATAAAGCCCTCAACAACAGCACACCCCCATACATCTCTGCTCTCATCTCCAAATACTCCCCCACACGCCCTCTTCGTTCTGCTAACGACCTTCTTCTTTCTACCACTCTTGTAACCTCCTCTCACTCCCGCCTCCAGGACTTTTCTCGCGCTGCCCCTATTCTCTGGAACTCCCTGCCTCGCTTCACCAGACTATCCTCCTGCCTTAAATCCTTCAAAACATCAATAAAAACGCACCTCTTTAGAGAAGCCTATAACCTTCCTCCCTAACATGCTCAGCACTACTCTCTCCCTACTGTACCACATAAAACTTTAACCTTTAGATTGTAAGTCTGCGAGTTTCAATCCTGCGCAGTGCTTTAGGGAAAGCGCTATGGACACCGGATTCCAAGCTCAAAGACAGGGCCACCCACTCTTTGCAATGTATGTATCTTTAACTTGTCATTGCCTGTAACTTAACTTATGTATAGCGCTACGGAATATGTTGGCGAGTTACAAATAAATGATAATAATAATAATAATAATAATAATAATAATATATATATATATATATATATACATAATAGGAGCGTTATAGGACTTACATAATGGTGCAGTCCTAGGACTTACCTTGCATCAGAATGATTTACTGTAGTCAGATGCTGCCTTTGTTTTGTGAGCCTTTTCAAGAACACCTTGCCCTTCTAAATACAATGCCTGAAAATTTGCTCTTGTATAATACATTGCATTGCACTGTAAAAAGACCACTTTAGCTTGGGAAAACTTCACATGTTTATGAAATATGTAGCAAACTAAAAACATAAGCAGTTATTCAAGTCATAAGCATGCAATTATTTTCATTGAAAACATTAACATTAGCAAAATTAGCAGGCTCGGTTTCCATCTTGAACTGCTAGTCAGCCTGATGCCTGAAGGAGAGGGTTATCCTACTGGGACTTGCTCATCTATTAAGTCCTATTATCATGTGACTATTCATAGCGGCAGTTTTCAATATAATTGAATAGCAATATAATCTGAATTCTAGGAAACTCATTCCTCCCAGATACTCCAAAGTCAAACTCCTCCTGCCATTACTGCAAAATTAAAAAAAAACCTATGTAACAACAAAATCAAGTTCTTGTTTTCTAGGTTATTCTTAAATAGCACGAAAAACTGTCTATATGTTATGTTATCCATTTTATTCTAAAGTAAATAAGCCCTGGGAAAGTCCATATTATTGTTGATATTTATTTGTCATGTATATCAATTAGATGCTTTGGAGTGGTTATTAGGATTACAGCCTGCTTGTCTCTGTAGTGGCCAAAATAATGTTATATGTCAGTTCAACCCTTCTCCCAACCTTATCAGGAACTCTGAGCTGCACATTAGCATACAAAAGCCCCAAATCCATTCTAAATTCTTCAGAAATTATTTACTGTAGAGATAAACTGCTAATACAATGTAATACATTTCCTGTTAGGGTGACAGTCCCATTAAACAATAATTTCAAGTTAAAAATGTATATTTATTTACTTTTACTTTGCTATAAAAATCTATTTTTTTCATAAGAATATACTATGTATGAAACACTTTATCGGTCCTTTAGTTATTCTGCCCAAGTATTTAGCAAAAATACCCAAAAAACTATTATTTCAGTTTCCCTCATCTCTGCATAAATTCAACAAGACCCTGCAATACAACTAATAATTTATAACCACTATAATCTGAACAATAGGAATTGGATACCATCAATATTTTTACAGTGTTGACAATGTTTTAATATTTGTTTTATCCATACCTGGAATTAATTAACCACTATTGTTATTGGTTTGTTGTGCTTTTAGACTCATTTATCTTGATTTTTCTTGTGACGTAGATAAAGATGACACTGTATCCTTATTGCATTTAGATATGATTAATAATTAATTTTCCCTAGAACACTCAGACTGTGCTTGTCCCAAAAGAGCTAATAACTGAGGAAAATGAGCAAAAGCACTCAGAAGTAAACTGGGTTTCCAAGGACGTTGTTAGTATACATATACTGATTATAGTTGCACTTATATCTATAGATCAGTAAAATTAATGCTCTATTTCCATATAAGAATTAATGGTCTTAAACTATTTCTTGTAGAATATTTATCAGTTATTGATTACTCAAGAAATGCCGATTAAATTGACAGATTTTTTTAAGGTACAGAAAAACACAGAGATTTAACCAAAATTATTGGAGAACAAATAGTTATTTTGTAAATAATTAAAAAAAAATAATTACACAGGATATATAAAACATTTTGTTATCTGGTAAATTAGTATGGAATTAGATATTTATAAGAAATTAAACATTAACATTTCAGTGGTTTATTGCACATTTAAAGGTTTGCTATTGTTAATATTTCCAATAAGCTATTTTGAAGAAATACAGTTTATAAATGGCTAAATATTTCTAGGAAGGGAAAGATAGATAGATATATAGATAAAAAGATAGATGGATAGACAGATAGATAGATAGATAGATAGATAGATAGATAGATAGACATATATAGATAGATCAATAGATAGATAAATAGATAGATAGAGATAGATAGATCAATAGATCGATAGATAGATAGATAGATAGATAGATAGATCTTTTTTCCCTGTATACTACCTGTGTGCGGCCATGTTTCACAGCTGTGACCCGACACACTGCATTGTTGGTGCCACAGCCATGGACTGTCAGGATTTAAAAAAATAATCTACTGCAAGGAGAATATGTTAAAGGCATATCTAAGTTTCCTGGATTATGAATGCATCTGATAGAGGAGAATCAGCAGTGTATGAAAACATCTTTTTGAAACAAAAAAATGCAAAAATAAGCATGAATAAACTTACCCTGAAATGTCTTGTAATTTCTTACAGTTGAAAATTAGATTAAACACCCTGTCCAAACAAGACTAAATAAGCATAAAATTCATAATTCGTTTTGGTCAATCAGGAGGAAGCAAAGGCTGGAACATTTGTATCAAACTCTGGGGTTCCTGGCTGTGCTGCAAAGCAGCGTGGTATATGTATTGTGGCACCATATTAGAATGTGCTATGTATTTTCATATTAGAGACTCTCTGTGTAACACATTCAGACTTGATTACCACCCCTGCAGATTGTCCATTCCCTGCATCAATTACTGATGCTGGTGTTTTTTCCTTCCTCTCTCTGTTTGGCAGAGCTAAGCCGCTGCTGAGCCCACTTGTGCAATTACCACCCTGCAGATTATCCATTCCCTGCATTAACTACTGCTGCTTGTGTTTTCTCTCCCTCTCACTCTCTCTGGTGACAGCTACAGGTCTCACACACAACAGCAGCTCTTTCTGTGCTGGTCTCTGGTGAGGGGCAGGGCCGGCAGCATAGCAGACACAGTTACCAGCTAGGTGTATCACAGTGACTTTGGGGCTGACATCAGTGCTCTCCTAATGACAGAGGAAGAAAGAGCAGGTGAATAATGGGTTCATTTATCCCCAAATGTTACTTGCTGTTTGGGGGGGGGGGGGGGGGTCAGGTGCCTGTGTATACACCCCATCAACATAATGATTTGAGGGATTTTTAGATATTAATAAAAATAAACTTTTTATGAAATGTGCTGCATATAGCAAGGAAGCTTTTTGCCTAAGGAATGCCAGAATGTATTAATCCAGAAAACTTAGATATGCCTTTAAGATACATAAATGCTATTTTTTTTATATTCTATGCTTGCAATGTCTATATAATTAGAAAAAAAAACAACATTATTACCGTATTTACTAAAAAAATAGTTATTTTAGGAAGGACTAATTGCTATTATTGCTACTCAATATAAAGCTATTCCTATAACTCTTAATATCACTATTAATCGTCTCTTCCTTTATTTCCTACATTGTAATCATAAACTGTTTTAAAAAGCCTGTGGAGACAAAACACAGCAAAAGAGATAGAGAGACACAATTTTAGTAGTGTCTCCTAATTAGTCTAGTTATAGATACTTGATTGTTACAATATGTAGGAAATTTTGATATTGAAACCACATAGAAGTCAATTGATACGGATGTTATTCAATTTACAACCTTCCCAAGACCCTTACCCATTGCCACCACTGTCAAGACCCATTTCCAATATATATATATATATATATATATATATATATATATATATATATATATAAAAAAAAAAAAAAAATATATATATATATATATATATATATATATACAGTAGATATAAAAAGTCTACACACTCCTGTTAAAATGTCAGGTTTCTGTGCTGTAAAAAAATGAGACAAAGATAAATCATTTCAGAACTTTTGTACAACTCAATTGAAAAACAAACTGATATCTTTTAGGTGGAGGGAAGAAAAAAAAAAGAAAAATAATGTGGTTGCATAAGTCTGCACACCCTCTTATAACTGGGGATGTAGCTGTGTTCAGAATTAAGCAATCACATTCCAAATTGTGTTAAATAGGAGTCAGCATACACCTGCCATCATTTAATGTGCCTCTGATTAACTCCAAATAAAGTTCAGCTGCTCTAGTTGGTCTTTCCTGAAATTTTCTTAGTCGCATCCCACAGCAAAAGCCATGGTCCACAGAGAGCTTCCAAAGCATCAGAGGGATCTCATTCTTGAAAGGTATCAGTCAGGAGAAGGGTACAAAAGAATTTCCAAGGCATTAGATATACCATGGAACACAGTGATCCCAAAATTGATGAAAAGACGAGAAGAAAACTGGTCTGGGAGGCTACCAAGAGGCCTACAGCAACATTAAAGGAGCTGCAGGAATATCTGGCAAGTACTGGCTGTGTCGTACATGTGACAACAATCTCCCATATTCTTCATATGTCTCAACTATGGGGTAGAGTGGCAATACGAAAGCTTTTTCTTACGAAGAAAAACATTCAAGCCAGGCTACATTTTGCTAAAACACATCTGAAGTCTCCTAAAAGCATGTGGGAAAAGGTGTTATGGTCTGATGAAACCAAGGTTGAACTTTTTGGCCATAATTCCAAAAGATATGTTTGGCGCAAAAACAACACTGCACATCACCAAAAGAACACCATACCCACAGTGAAGCATGGTGGGGGCAGCATCATGCTTTGGGGCTGTTTTTCTTCAGCTGGAACTGGGGCCTTAGTTAAGATAGAGGAAATTATGAACAGTTGCAAATACCAGTCAATATTGGCACAAAACCTTCAGGCTAGAAAGCTGAACATGAAGAGGAACCTTATCTTTCAGCATGACAACGACCCAAAGCATACATCCAAATCAACAAAGGAATGGCTTCACCAGAAGAAGATTAATGTTTTGGAATGGCCCAGCCAGAGCCCAGACCTGAATCCGATTGAAAATCTGTGGGGTGATCTGAAGAGGGCTGTGCACAGGAGATGCCCTCGCAATCTGGAGTGTTTTTGCAAAGAGGAGTGGGCAAATATTGCCAAGTCAAAATGTGCCATGCTGATAGACTCATACCCAAAAAGACTGAGTGCTGTAATAAAATCAAAAGGTGCTTCAACAAAGTATTAGTTTAAGGGTGTGCATACTTATGCAACCATATTATTTTATTTTTATATTTTTTCTTCCCTCTACCTAAAAGATTTCAGTTTGTTTTTCAATTGAGTTGTACAGTTTATAGGTCACATTAAAGGTGGAAAAAGTTCTGAAATGATTTATCTTTGTCTCATTTTTTACAGCACAGAAACCTGAAATTTTAACAGGGGTTTGTAGACTTTTTATATCCACTGTATAAAAAAAATTGCCCCCACACTCCAATTTCAGACCAAGGGTTGCGCAGTGAAGAAGGCACAGGGGTCCAGGGGGGTGGGGTGGTTTGTGCTGGGGTGGAGGGGGGGACTAGTGGCCCCCTACTGTACAAAAAATATTAAATGCAAAAATAATTACACAGCGCTGCCCCCCCCCCCCCCCCCCCCGAGGAGGGCCCTAGTGCACTGCACCACTGGTAGATCCGCCCCTGCTTATTACTAGGCTACCATTATTATACAGAGAGTTTCTTGAAACTGGTTGAATTACATATCTAGAATTAAGGGCATGATGGGGATAATTGTTTTGTCTCTACATATAGCTTTTGTACTCTAGTTTTAAGGATTATTAATAAAAACATTACATTTTAAAATGTGATTCAGTTCAAGAGTGCACTATTAAAATGACATATTCATTATTTTCACTCAAATATGGTAGAATTACCATTAGGCAGATTAGACAGGTGCAAAGGAGCAACTGCCAGCACAAGTTTACACTGACAAATGTACTAACCTGTGGTTAGGTGCAATTTGCCCCTTTAAGGTAAAGTTTTCTCAAAGCATGATGGGATTGCTGACATCACAGATCGTGACGTTGGTTTGGGACTGCAAGGGTCACAATTATATCGTTTTTTTTTAAATTAGAATGCGAGCTGCAGATGTTTGAAGACTTAATTTGTATTTTTAACAAAATGTGACATTTTTACAATACAAGAAAGGCCAGGTATGAAGGATGACAATTAGACATTGTACTTTCATACAGTTTACATTAATTGTTTGTTTAAGAAAAGCAATATTCAATATGAAATGTTCTTCAAGAAAAAATAAACATGATTATTTTTTCCAGATGATACATAGAAGATT